>JAVTVY010050239.1:0-24582 GCA_036873755.1 Hanleya hanleyi | reverse complement strand
GATCAAATTTATCAGAACCACCGACTGAATTTTGTCCTTGAATTGGGGGTGATTGAGTTTTGATAGGGGGACTGAATTATCAGAGGCCTTACATTATGGACAAAATTTGACAAGAGAGTTATTAATTAAAAGTAGATTTTCTAAAATCCCATTAATTTTATGATAATACTTTCTTGGAAAGGCAGAGACACTTGTGCTGGTTGGATGAAAACACTGGGGCAGTCAAACATGCAGACCATATTTTATGGCAGCAAATCGCCAGCAGTAAATGCAAGCACTATGAATCACTGTCATCTCGTCTTCCACAGGAAGAGGATGTTTGATGGTTTAGTGTACATATACTGATTCTTTTACGCTGATTTGAGGGCACAGCTCCTAATAAGGTAAAGCCTCTAATAACTCAATCACCCCAAATTTTATGGGCAAAATTCAATCAGTTATTCCAATACATTTGATCACCCTGTGAAATCATTAAAATAATGAAGAAATAATGAATTATCTGCACAACTGTCAACTTCGGCTCCAATAAATATGAACACCCCCAGATTTTATAGTGCGAAATTCCACTTCCCGTGATTGTATTATTAGAGGAGCTGCCATATGCAGAGTATATCGGTGGGAAAAAGTCGAGATTTTTTTGTTAATGTTGAAAGCATACCCTGAAGAAGTAACAAAGGTCCTTCATTTCTCCCTCAGGACCCAGGAACCCCCAGGCTAGCACCGGACTCACATGTTCAGAGATCACATAGAAATGGGATATAAAACCATTGGGAAACTGAAACCAAAAGTGAAAATACATTACAAAACACAACAATCTTGGCCAGCAGGCTACTGTTGAGAATAGGTTTCCATGCATACAGGTACATGGACTCTGATTTAGTCGGGTATACAACATAACAGATAGAAAGTCTTTAGACCCCAGTTAGTAGCTCAAGTTTGAAAGTTGTCAAAGCTTCATGGAGACTCCAAGGTACATTCACAAGGAATGCATTGAATTCTTGGACAAAGGTTGGAGTAAAGGAGAAGGTACAGTAAGGCAGAATTTTGGCCTTCACCTGTCATGCCTGTTGCAGTTGAAATTGAAGAAAAAAATGTTCTAAAATAATTGTTTATCATGTAATGACAAGAGAAAATATGTGTACATAATATGTGAAAGTTCTGCATGTAGCTCGATTGCATTATGATTATAATTATGACACGACATTGAAATCCGCAGCATATGCTATTTCATGAAAAAGGAACTAAATCGGATCATTTAAACACACATTTAGACATGAAGGACCCCTTGGACCAAAACGGCATTTAATCTGGTGATGTGCGGTGGCATTATATCTCCACTGCCGGAAAATCGTTTTGGTCCAAGGGGTCCTTCGTGTCCAAATGTGTGTTTAAATGACTCAATTTAGACCCTTTTTCACAAAATAGCACATGCTGCAGATTTCAATTTCTTGTCAAACCTATAATTAAAATGCAATTTTGAACTTTCACATATTGTGAAAGCTAGAACTTCCACATAGTGTGTACATATATTTTCTCTTGATGTTACATTAAAAAAAAACAATTATTTTTAAAACATGAATTTTTTTGGATTTCAACCACACCATGTACAGGCCAAAATGCAGCTTCATACCATGTCCTTTGCGGTTCGTACTTTTTCTCACTTGCCTCTGTCTAAAGTAAGGGGAATATTTTAATCAATGATACCTGGACTACTTTCAATTTGAAGTTGCCAAAGTTATCATAAGCATAATGGCCCTTCCATGGAACAGCAGGATAATTTGATGCATTTGACTATATCTACACCAGGCAGGAGCGGCAAATCTTTGTCTTAGAATTGAATTTGGAAAGGTCCATTCACTCGGAATGTGATTATTATTATTCTTTGCTGAGATTGTTCTTTTGAGACGGTCAACAACGAGCATCAAAAATAGTGGAATTTAGTTTCTTCACATGTATTCCTTATTAATTTATTCTGAATTTCCAGTGTGACAATTATCATGAAAATGGTATACCGTATTTTTTAGCCAATTTGTTTGAAGGGCAGTGGGAACTCCTTACACAAATTATTGATCTATTAGACATAAATACATGTCACTATAAGTGAAAGTTTATTTCGCTATTGGAAATTCAAAAACTTCCTCGTACCAGGACAATACATCAAGCTATGGTAAATTTCTTATACAAACCTTCAGCAATCGCCTCTTAGCTTTTAACACTGACCAGACTGCTGTGGATAAAGCCTTGGAAAGGAGAAAAAAGACAAATATGGTCAGTATAATGATAGGACTAGTTCTGATTTCAATTCCTCCATACTTTATATGGTAATCCCTCTAATAATTCAATCACAGGAAGTGAAATTTCCCAACATAAAGTCTGGGGGTGATCAAATGTATTAGAACAATAATGTGACAAAATTGTCCAAAATCATGCAGATAGACCATCATTTGTTCATGATTTCAATGACCAAATCTATCTGAAGAGCTGATTGAATGAATTTTGATAGGAAGATGGAATTATTACAGGGGTTACCTATTATACACTTTATGCAGAACGGAGTGGGTGAGTGAGTACAATGTAATGTCACTTTCAACAATATTTCAGTCATATCACAATGAAACAACTAGGCACCACACAGCCAAGTTGAGTGCCAGTTACTTCAAAGACGCAATTCTTTAGAACCGGACACCCGCCATGCACCCTATAAAACACAGGGGACAGGACACAGACGGGACGCTTACATTGGTGAAATAAAGACAAGTGCAAATGCACTGCTAGACAGCACATTATCAAGTTCATGTTGCTTCTCAGCAATTTACATTGAAGCAACAGGAACCACCAACCACCTGTGCAGAAAGTAATGTTATCTGGTGATTGCCTTAATCAACTTTGGATTAATGTCACACACAAAGGAGTACACTTGAATGCTCTTTGGCAATGACAAATGCTAAATGCAGACAAGGAAACGAACATATCAACAGAAAAGTCTTAATAAAATTAAATTATAGATTCTAGCCTACAATGCCTGAATTTTCCATTTTTAACACACCAGAAACAAATTACCCATAATGCAATGAATACTGATAAGCTAGAGGCAATGAACACTTACTGTTTCTTTGAAGCCATTAGACAACCATCGATTTTGGACAACAGCCAGAACGGACGAGGGAGGGTTCTCTAAATCATCGAAAGCATCCATCAAAATAAAATCTAGAGCAACATCATAAAATGACAAGCACTTGACCTGAAAGTAAAGAAATGAGAAAAGTAAACATGGGAAGAAAAATGCCCAATATCCCTCAGCTGTTTGGTCATAATCCAGTTATTGATATACTTGTACCACAGAACTCTGCTTGACTGGGAAAAACTCACTATCTTCAATATGGTTCTGGTCCATCATTGGGGGAGGTGAGGAGTTTGGTTTAATGTCACACTCAACGTTATTTCGCTGATATGGTGACAGCCAGTTTTTCAAAGGGTGAGGAAGCTGGAGTATGTGGAGTGAACCACTGCCCATGGGCAAGTAACTGGCAAACTTCCACACATGCACGAGCGAGGCTCGAACCCATGCCAGTTCAGCAGTGTGAGGTTAGCGATCACCAGCAATACGCCTTAGACCAATTGGCCTGCCACCGAAGGACCTCAATCGTCAGATTCAAGTGTGGCATACAAATATGGAAGGACTAGCTAGGATTCTTCATGAGTAATAATTGGACATATTTATCTGAAGGTACTGTAGTGAGAGTAAGTCAGACTAACTGGTTAATACACCATACATGTGGGGTGTGAATCTGAAAACACTACCAATAATTTTTCAAGCAATATTGTGAAAACAGCACTGAATCAGGTAATTTTATCCTGAACAAGCTGAGTAGCTAGCAGGTCCTCCGCCAAGTAGCCTGTTTGAGAGCATACAGCATATACACTTCCAGTATCTCCTTAAATATAACTTGGAAAGTTGATATGTGTATGTGGAAAGAGACGTTCATCTGGAATTGTTGAGACAATTTGAGGCGGTTTGGGAAGCAGTAATGGGTAGTGTAACACTGGAATGTAAGTCTGTAGTTGTATATGGATTTGTGGATGGTGAGGTTTATAAATCAATGAGTGGAATAGATCAAGATATCGCGTTCACAACACAGATGGGTACAATATGGGTGAGTGAAATCCAAGATGGTCAATGGCAGCCATCTTGGATTACATACTACCTCAATGAAAATCAATACCAATCACTGTCTAACTGATGTGAAGCACCGTCTCGAGTTTGAAGTTGATTGGTTAAATTGTTGTCGAGATATCACGTTCACAAGATCCGAGACGGATGGAATCCAATATCGTCAATGGCAGCCATCTTGGATTTGTACCTCAGTGAAAATCAATACCAATGGCCGTCTGATTGATGTGAAGCACATTCTCAAGTTTGAAGTCGATTGGTCGAACTGTTCTCGGGATATCGCGTTCACAAGATGTGGGATGGACAGAATCCAATATGGTCAATGGCAGCCATCTTGGATTATGTACCTCAGTGAAAACCAATACCAATGGCCGTCTAACTGATGTGAAAAACCTTCCCTAGTTTGAAGTCGATTGGTTGATTTGTTTTTGAGATATCGTGTTAACAAGATGTGGAACGGAGTGAATCCAATATGGTCCATGGCAGCCATCTTGGATTACGTATCTCAGTGAAAATCAAAACCAATGGCCGTTTAACTGATGCGAAGCACATTCTCAAGTTTGAAGTGGATTGGTCAAACTGTTGTCGAGATATCGCGTTCACAAGATGTGGGACTGACAGAATCCAATATGGTCAATGGCAGCCATCTTGGATTACGTACCTCAGTGAAAATAAATACCAATGGCCGTCTAACTGATGTGAAGAACCTTCCCATGTTTGAAGTCGATTAGTTGAATTGTTCTCGAGATATCGTGTTCACAAGATCTGGGACGGATGGAATCCAATATGGTCAATGGCAGCCATCTTGGATTACGTACCTCAGTGAAAATCAATACCAATGGCCGTCTGATGTGAAGAACATTCCCAAGCTTGAAGTTGATTGGTGGAAATGTTCTTGAGATATCACGTTCACAAGATGTGGGACGAACAGAATCCAATATGGTCGATGGCGGCCATCTTGGATTACGTACTTCAGTGAAAATCAATACCAATGGCCGCCTAACTGATGTGAAGCACCTTCCAGTTTGAGGTCAATCGGTCAAAATTTTCTTGAGATATCGCGTTCACAAGATGTGGGACGGACAGAATCCAATATGGTCGATGGCGGCCATCTTGGATTAAGTACCTCAGTGAAAATCAATACCAATGGCCGTCTAACTGATGTGAAGCACCTTCTCAAGTTTGAAGTCGATTGGTCGAATTGTTCTCAAGATATCGCATTCACAAGATGTGGGACTGACGGACGGACGGAGGGACGGACGGACGGAAGGACGGACGGAAAACCAATACCAATGGCCGTCTAACTGATGTGAAAAACCTTCCCTAGTTTGAAGTCGATTGGTTGATTTGTTTTTGAGATATCGTGTTAACAAGATGTGGAACGGAGTGAATCCAATATGGTCCATGGCAGCCATCTTGGATTACGTATCTCAGTGAAAATCAAAACCAATGGCCGTTTAACTGATGCGAAGCACATTCTCAAGTTTGAAGTGGATTGGTCAAACTGTTGTCGAGATATCGCGTTCACAAGATGTGGGATTGACAGAATCCAATATGGTCAATGGCAGCCATCTTGGATTACGTACCTCAGTGAAAATAAATACCAATGGCCGTCTAACTGATGTGAAGAACCTTCCCATGTTTGAAGTCGATTAGTTGAATTGTTCTCGAGAATCAAACATTTATAAACAATGTTTCTATTTGTTACCAAATCAAACCTGTTTCAATTATGCCATTCAATCTCCGTCAGGAAGATGATACAATGTAGAAAACGGAAGTTAAAAATTAAACATTTATAAATAATGTTGGTGTTTGTTACCAAATCAAACCTGTTATCACTTAAATGCCAATATCCTCCATTTGGAGATCTTCTGCAAACAAAATTATCTCCCTTGATCGCTGCGTCGATCGTCCGCCAGGTGGCGTGCACTCCGCGCATGTCCATCACTCTTTTTCCCATGTTGAGCAAGACCTGTTTTGAGTCAAGGCCGAGCAAAGAGGGGAGGATGGGTTGGGCAAATCAACGTTGATAACAGGTTTGATTTGGTAACAAACACTAACATTATTTATAAATGTTTAATGTTTGTGTCCCAAATCTTCACCTGTTATCACTTAAATGCCAGACTCCCAACAGAGGAGGTTGGGTAGCCGGCCTTGTGACTTGCTTTTGGATTAAGCGGAGCACGCCCTGTTCTGATTTTGTAAATCTAATATGCTCAATAATATCCTGATAATTCCCATGTCGTATAGAAGCGTAGGGAGCTCAAGGTATTACAAGTAATGCGGCGAGAAGGTGGACTCTGTTCCTACCGTAGCTCGCATACTTGGCTAGATAATCAGATGCCATCGTGATGCCTTGAAGTCCCTTCGTCTCCGGCATGGTATGTCTTCTATACTTACCGAATTGTCTGGATCTTGCTTGCTTGAGCGGCGCCCCCCCCCTCTTTTCTTGATGGAATTAGTGGACTATACGCTGGGCTACTGCTAACGGGCCCAACGTAGTCACCCTGTCTGTTTGTACAGACATGTCCCTAAGATAATAGTCAGTGAAGGTAGAGTTTACAGTCCATGCACAGGCCTGAACGATCTCGTTCAGTGATAAGTTCTTCCAGAGCGGCCAGGACGTAGCAATGGCTCTAATCTCATGAGATGATGCCTTCGACAATAGGGGAGGAGCATCGATGGCGAGTTGGTATGTCCAGTGTATCGTCTTCCTTAACCAAGATGCAACTGTATTTTTCGTAATGTCCGCAGATGCTCCCGGATGTAGCGATAGGAATAGGAGACGTCTCGATCCTCTAGTAGAGTCTGTTCTCTGTAAATAGCATCGTAGGGCTCTAACTGGGCATAGTACTCTGTCGTTTTCCAGTGGGCCTACGAAATCTGTAAGTGCTGGGATCTGATATAGTCTTTGAGCACATGGTCCCTGACGTGTTGATTCATTCTTGACGATGAATTCCGGGATCGGACGGAAGGATATAGTTTTCCAACCAGCGGTCCATGCCAGGGAGCTGCGTTCCAATGCGTGTAGCTCGGAGACTCTAGTGGCTAGAGCGAATGCTGTTAGGAAGACTGTCTTGTAAGACAGTGCCTTGATCGTAGCCGACTGTAATGGTTGAAATGGTGGGCGTAGAAACGCACTCAGTACAACTCCAAGGTCCCATTTCGGTAGTAGTTGTCTTGTTCGGCGGGACTGTAAGGCGAAGGACTGGAGAAGAGCCGCAACGTTGATATCATGTCCAATGTCAATTCCTGAAGTTAGTCTCATGACTCGGGATAATGCAGAACGGTATCCTTCTATGGTGCTTAACTTGAATTCCTTGTCCCGATGCAGGTGCAATAGGAAATCAGCTATTACTGGAACAGAGGCAGTATAGGGATCGATGTCTCTGGTCCCACACCAGGTCTGGAAGTAAGCCCACTTGGCCTGGTAAAGTCTAGAGGTGGATGGTCTGTTTGCTGTCGCCATCGCCTCTGTAACTGGTCTTGAAAAACCCTGGTCTGCAAGGGATTCCCTGATAATCTGCAGGCGTGAAGGTTGAGCCACTGTGGATCGTGGTGTAGGATACCTTGTCGTTGGTCTAGTAGTCGATGCCACGGCGGTAGCTGACGAGGGAAGTCGGTCAGTAGCTGGACTAGTGATGGGAACCATGGGCGATTCGGCCACCATGGTACTATGAGGAGTATAACACTGTTGTGTTCTGTTATCTTGTTCAAGACTGCCTGAATAAGCGCTATCGGTGGAAATGCGTAGGCAATCAGGTTGTCCCAACTGATTGACATGGCGTCGACTGCCCAGGCTAGCGGGTCGAGCATCGGGCTGACGAAGATTGGTAGCTGAGTATTGTCTCTTGTTGCGAACAGGTCTACAAGGGGCTGTTCCCAAATCGATGACACCTGACGAAAAGCCTCTGTGTGGAGATGCCACTCCGTCTGTAGGACTTTGTCCGGGCGTGAAAGACTGTCTGCAATGACGTTCAGGTGACCGGGTACATGTCGTGCTCGGATCCGGCACCGATGAATCTGTGCCCAGGTGAAAAGAGACCAAGTCTCCTGGAACAGTAGTCGTGACTTCGTTCCCCCCAGCTTGTTGATGTAGCTGACTACTGTCGTGTTGTCCGATGCGATCATCAGAGAACTGTCGGACAGTTGAGGGCTCCAGTGCTGGACAGCCATGTTCACTGCTGCCATCTCCAGAACATTGATGTGTAGTGTCCTTTGTTGTGGAGACCATCTGCCGGCTATCTGTAACTCTCCTAGATGAGCTCCCCATCCCGTAAGTGATGCGTCGGAGAATAGATTCTTGTCCGATGGTGCCCAGCGGAGTGGAATCCCGAACATGACGTTCTCCCTGGACTGCCACCATTTCAGGAACTGATGAAGGTGCTGAGGCACTGGTACTCTGGGGTTGATGGCCGAAGCTCGTAGATACGGCTGCAGGTGGAACTGTAACGGTCGCAGCTGCAGTCGTCCGTACTGTGTCAGATCCTGGGTTGATGTCAGCAATCCCAGTAGGCTTTGCCAATGACGTAAGGGTTGTGATTGGAAAGATAAAAATCTTTGGATGATAGTCTGTATCTTTGTCCAACGTTCTTCCGGGGGCAGGATGATCCGTCTCTGTGTGTCGAATACTGCTCCGATGTATTGTCGTTTCTGAGCAGGCTCTAGTTCCGACTTTGTTGGATGTGGGATGAATCCGAGATACCTCAGGAGTTGAATGATGAATTGTATCTGGGACTTGAGTGCCGACTTCCTTGACCCCCACACAAGGATGTCGTCGATGTATGCCTCTATGTTGATACCCCTTAGGTGAAGGAAGGTCATGATTGGAGACGTGATTCTTGTGAAGCACCAAGGGGCGATGGAGATGCCGAACGGCAGGACCTGCCACTCGAACCGTCTCCCGGCAATGATGAATCGAAGATATCGACGATGATGTTGATGAATGGGAACATGAAGGTATGCATCCTGGAGGTCGATGGAGGCTAGCCAATCGTCCGGTTGTAGGCGGGACCGTAATGCTGGAACTGATGTCATTTTGAAGTGTGGAGGTGGCGCTAGAGTGTCGTTGAGTCGACGTAGGTCTAAAATCATGCGAAGCTGATCTGTGTCCTTCTTGGGAACGAGGAAGACAGGACTGTAGAATCCTGGACTTGCTTCTTCCACGGGTAATTCCCTGACAGCGCCCTTGTCCAATAACATTTGTACTGACTCCAGTAATGTCCGTACATGTTCTGGCCGAACTGGAAGACGTGATGGTTTGGGTCTGGTGATTAGCCTGGGGTACTCTAGAAAGTTGAGGAAAACTCCATCTCTGAGAGATCTGGTGACCCACTTGTCGTCTGTGATAAGCTTCCAGTTCCGCCAGAAGATCCGTAGACGTCCGCCCACGACCGGATGATTGAAATCCTGGAACTCTGGTAGGATGAAAGGATGATGATGATGGGTTAAAAACTGAGGCTGGGGACCGTCAATTTCGACGGTCGGGCTTCCCTCTGCCTCGGTCGGGAAACTTTCCTCCTCTGCCACGAAACTGTCCTTTCCCGTAGGGACGAAAATTCTGCTGGCTGTCCTGCTTAGGTAGACTGCCCGAATCCATACGTGGCGGCTGAGCAGAACGTCCTCCTCTGGTCGACTTGCCTTGACCTTTACCTTTGCCCTTGCCTTTACCCTTGTTGTAAGCTAGGGCTCCGATAATGCGGGACGTCTTTTCGTCATTGACGGCAGGCATCACTGTCGAAATGGCTTGGTTGAAGAGGTACTCGGATGACAGGGGTTGCTGTGCCAATTCGTTCTTAACCGATTCCAAAACCTCAGACTTGGGATGTTTCAGGTATGCAGCTCGTCGAGCCTGCACCATCGTCGCATAGGTAAACGCCCCTGTTTCCATGAGATCCACATTGGATTTATTCATGGAGTCGATAAAGGCGCTGAGAAACTCCATCTTGGGTTGTGAGAAGGTCAGGGATCCATCCTTATGTCTTTTGTCTGGATCTTGAATCACCCTGGAAATAGCCGTCAGGAACCAATCGGAGTATGATGTAATTCTGTGTTGTGTCAGCATCATGTCCTCCACAGCACAGGCCTGTTTCTGTTGAAGTACCACCGCTGGTGTCTTTGTGAAGTTCAACAGTCTGTCAAGATCCGGGTCCGACTTCGGGGCCTTGAACGGTAAATTGTCTCCGTGAAGGGTGTAAGTCTTGAAAGGACCGGGCTTCTGGAGAGATTTCGGCGTCTTCAACTGTCGATCCAGTGTCTCATATAGGGTAGTTGATGCCGGGGATGGTGCGCAGGTTGGCGCAGCTTCCTCCTCAGAAGGCTTGTTCAGTCCGTATAGAGATGCCGCTGTAAGTCTTCTCCGTTTCCGGATTGGGTCAACTGGCTGTTTGTCATCGCCGACCACCGGTCTGGGCATCTCTGGAATCAGCGTGTGAATCGCCGCTATCCTGGCTTTAAACGGTAGTCCGTCCTTGATCTTGTCTTCTACCTCCGCCTGATGGGGGGGAGGTGACTCTGTATGAGACGAGGATGGCGAGTGAGTGGAACGTCGTGCGTAATCCTCGTAGTCTGAGCCTGAGTCTGCGTCACTAGCAGAATGAGGTCGTGTCATCTCATGGGTCTCCGGTGCAGTGGGATGGGATGTAGTGGGATGGTGATCCACAGGTTCCTGTTCATCCCTGGTTCGATACTCCGGTTTATCTTGTGCTTGTTGACGGTAAACCGGTGAACGGCTTCTTCCGTGTCTGGTGTAAGGTCGCTCCGGGGTATGGTACCTATGGTGCCGACTCCGGTTATGTGGACTAGGTGATGGAGTCCGACGTCTGGGACGGTCCCTCTCCCGATGATGACGTACAGGGTAGGAATCTCGGCGTTGTAACGGTGTGCGACTTCGTCTACGAGATCTGCTTGCCGTAGTACCACTGTATGGTTCCGTTGTACGGGTCCCAACTTGAGTGAAGGCCGGTTCACGGCGTTCTGGCTGAGTCCGTTCCTCATAAGTCCGTGACTTCTTGGATGTGGAGTCTCGGTGATCTGTATAAGTCCGTTCTGCTTTAGTCCGTGACTTCTCAGGTGTAAATTCACGGCGCACTGGATAGGTCCGTGAAGTATCCTGCTCCGTGGTACGGCTGTAGGCCGTGGTACGGCTCCGGGCTGTGGCTTCTTCCCGCAGTGCTCCGGTATCGGAGTCACGGCGGTCTGGATAGGTCCGTGAGGTCTCCCTCTCCGTGCTACGGCTCCGGTCCCTGTAAGCCCTTGGCTTGTCCGACTCCCGGCGTCCCGTATAGGGCCGTGACTCCGTGCTGTGGACCCGGTGAGCTGTGCTTGAGCCGGGGTCCCGCTGTAGTGGTGGAGTCCGTGATCTTGATTTTCGGACTGTTTTCTTTGCCGTGTCCGTCTGTGTCTCCGGGGTACGGCGTTTCTTTGGGGCCTTGGATGAACGGGAGCTGGTATCCGAAGACTCGCTTTGATCTGTGACTGTGACGGGGCTGTCTAGTAGAGTCCGTGTCAGCACTCTAGTCGGTGCCGTAGAAGCAAACCGTACCGTGGTTTGGGCTTGACTGGTCTGCACTTTGCCCTTTGAAGGTACCGTCGACTGTAAGACTGTGCCGCTGGGGGGTATCTCCGGGCTTGTGGTCTTTGCTAAAGCTGTGTCTTCATTTAGCGATAAGTCGTACATTAGGGCCTGGTTAGCTTCAGCTTTTTCTACAGGCCCTTTCCTGAGGTCACCGGCAGCCTTCAATAGCTGGGTACGTCTGGTTGAAGCATAGCTAACCCAAGTAGCGTCGTCCCAGTTTACACACTCGGCGCAGGTACGCTGTCTGTAGCATATCTGTGCCCTGCATTTAAAACAAAAAGCATGTGAGTCCCTTACGGGCCAAAACTGACGACATGATTCACATCTCTTACTATTCTTGATAGTTTGGGTGACTACGTTAGCCATACTGAACTTACAGACCAAAAAAATAACCCTAGGGTGCGTCTATAAAAATTCAAAAGTTATTGTTTACAGGAGCTCTCTCAAAACAGGTCTTGTTACCAAGACTGCAAGGAAAAAGAGTGATGGACATGCGCGGAGTGCACGCCACCTGGCGGACGATCGACGCAGCGATCAAGGGAGATAATTTTGTTTGCAGAAGATCTCCAAATGGAGGATATTGGCATTTAAGTGATAACAGGTGAAGATTTGGGACACAAACACTAAAAGTTAGCTCCCCTAGCGGAGAGTTGTCCGCCCCTAGGAGAGCTCTCCCACCCCATTCCAGCAGGATTACTATATAGGCTCTGTCCAAGCCATACTCGCCCTTTATTCTCATTATAATTACCGAGACCTGTAGTGTTTAAGGCCGGCATGAGGGGACGGAGGGAGGGTCAATCAAATTGAAACAGGTTTGTTTTGGTAACAAATAGAAACATTGTTTATAAATGTTTGATATTTGATTCCCAAATCGTAAACCTGTTTCAATTATGCCACAGTACCAACATATGGAGGCGGGAATCTCGGCCTTGTGGTAACTCCCATAGCAGACTAGTAATCGCTGGAACGACACAGACATGGGTATAAATTTGAGACATTATTACTCGTCAAGTTAACCCTGGTCTCAGACTCATAGGGCAATTGAAGGAATTGATACAGTTTTACTTATCTGAGTGTCTCCATCCATGTAACTGTGCTCGTGATGTGGTACACATTTCCACCAAGTCGCAGGATACCCGGGCACCATAGGCAACAAGAAGGTCCTCTTGGTAGACTCTGTATGACTAGGGGGAACCTCCGCCACAGCCATTGCATACAGGGAGATCCTTGATCCAACCGTAAGTAAAGGGGAACGCGGTGCCCAAAACTTGGAAGGTACCAAGTCCACACCACTCTCAGTCCGCAAGCTTCTTGAGGACAACTCACCATACTTGGAGTGATGAACTTAGATGCGTTGGAATTGCCATGCTTGCTCTCTGGGTCAGCTGCGCACTCTTCAACTCTCTGTACTTTCATCACTACTGTTGACACTAGGCCTGGAGCGGGTGTCTTGTGAGTTGAGGCACAGGTGACCCAGCTGAGACATCTAGAAGGAAGTCAGTTTCTGAAGAACAGAAGCAAATTTCAGTTAGGAGTAAACCCTATCCTGGTGTTAGGCCTTCATTGGTGATTATAGAATCCACGGCCGGTCAACTGACTTATTTCTACCTTCTGAGATGCCTTTTATCATATAATATATGTAATAATAATAATATGACTGAGATGAGATGAGATGAGATGATACAGCAAGATGGCTGTCTTGCTGCGATGGTGACAATTTTGCCGCCCCCCCCTCTTTTTCTGAAATTACTCACAACGTGCTGGGTAGCCACAGTGGCCCAAGCGTGGTCACACTATTGATTGCACTGTCATATCCCTCAGACAGATATTAGTGAACGTGGAGTTAATTGTTCCGGCACAAGACAGGACAATGTCATGAAGGGGTCAGTTCTTCCATACATGCCATGACGCAGCGATGGCACGAATCACATTAGAAGAAGCAGAAGACAGTAGTGGGGCGTCAATGGTATATCTACCTTCTGCCAATTGATAAGACTATTTTATGGTCTTCTTCAACTACGCGGCTTTTTTTTTTAAAATGTCAAGCCTTGCTGACAGGCGAAGGGACAGAATAACCGTAGCCGAGAGCCGCGAACGGATCGGAACGAGTAAGATAGTGGCGGATGGCTCGAACAGGACATAGCAGAAGATCGTCCTCGAGGCCATGTACAAAGTCTTACAACGCAGGAATGGAGTACGACGTTGAGCGCACGGACCTGAACGAACAGACTCATTTTTTGGCGATAAATTCAGGAATGGGCCGAAAAGAAATGCAAGACCGATCCGCTGTCCAGGTCATAGAAGATCTTTCAAGAGCATGAAGTACAGACAGTCTGGACGCCAAAGCAAACGCCGCCACGACGGCCGTCTTATAAGACACAGTTTTTATAGACGCGGACTCTAAGGGTTCAAAAGGTGGTATAATCAGAGCACACAGAACCACACCGATATCCCATTTCGGTAACAGTTGGCGAGTACAACGCAACTGTAATGCGAAGGCGTGAATAAGAGCAGAGATATTATCGTTAAGGCTAATGTCGGAACCCAAGGTAAGACGTAACACCCTATTCAATTCATGCCAGAGCAGATCGATAGCCTTCCATGGTGCTAATATGAAACTCCCTATCCTGGTGAAGGTGAAGGAGGAAGTCAATTACGAGGGAAATAGAGTCGGGAACGGTATCACATCCTCGGCACCAGGACAAATAAATCCGCTGTAGAGACCGAACCCGAAAAACGAACGTAGTGAGAAAGGTCCTACATATAAGAAACAACCTTAAGGTTGATGACAGAACCATAATGTCAAAGTCTAACCATTGGTGTAACGGTCTATACAGGAATAAAGTACTTGATGGAGAAAGTCGGAAAAACTGTCCCACAAGTAAACCACGAAGACATTGTGTTGATTAAGCACAATCCTAAGGTAAATGGATCTCAACATAATGTTAGTGTGATAAAGTCAACATGGCTCTGTGTTAACAACACTGTGCTGAATTCAATTAAAGGCGACTAGTCCGTCATTCACAATCCCGCCGTCGTCCTCAGAGAATATCCACGTCCATAAACCAAAGACCTATTCCATATAACAGCATTAGACCAAATACTGCTGATTCCAATACAATTTTGATATTCTGAAACTCCAGACTGGAAACAACAAGGTCTGAACAGAACTCTCTTCGTAGAGTAAGGACGAACCTAAGTAAATCACAATGTGAAAAACCCGAGAGGAATTGATACAAGTGGAAGGTTGACGCCAAACGAACGGACTTCCCCTCCCGCCGACGACCGACGATGAAGAATCAAAGGAAGTGCCGATGAATGGATATAAAATATGCATCTCGCAAATGAAGAAATGACGTGACAAACGGCGTTATGGCGTACCGGAAAGGTCTAACCGATGTAAGAGAACAACGCACAGGTGTATGAGAGACACAAGACGGCGTAATGAACATGTCGTCAAGGTGTAATAGGAAAGCGTAATGTGAAAAATGTGAGAAACGTTGTATATGATAAACAACGTAGTGATTTCCTCATTCACAACAACTTAATGTATATACATGCTCATAATGGAGCAGGCTACAAACTTATAAAAGTACACGACGTAACAGAAGGGCGTTGCAAACAGTAACCCCGAAGTCGATTGTAATAATTTTCCTTCTCTTAAAACGCAGTGGAGATGAACATATTAAATGTTTGTAGCGTTAATCACCAAATGTAAGCTCAATGAGATAAATGGGATTATGGATCTTTGTGTCAGTGAACATGAATAATGTGTCAATGAACATGGTTACATTATTACCTCTCCCGATGTAATTTATCTCCTGTACATGAAATTCAGTACTGGAGTTTTATATGGAGAGAATATAAAACATTTACAACAATGTTACTATTAATAACCAAATAGTCACACAACCGACATCCAGAACAAAGATTTTCCAGGTAACCAAGAAAGATCCTTAAAGAATTTTAAATTCCCGAAGAGAGGAAATACATTTAAGTCTCTCGCCGGCAGGAAAGAGATTATTCAAAAATTTATAATTTGAAATGACCTAACACGAACAATTTGTCGAGAAGAAGAACAGTAAGAACATTACTAAAAAGCAGTTTGATGCTCTAGTAGACTGTACCGGTAATACATACTTGGTAGAAAGAAACCATAGAAGACTTCACGACTTACGTGTCACTAGGCTTGATCCTTGGCCGGCCAATACCTTCCCACTCACGCTAGTAATTTTAAATTTTCTCATAGGGAAGAAATTAAAATTAGTGCATAACTCCATCTGAATTATAAGCGTAATACAGTATACAGATGGAACCAACTTGGTGTGAAACAAAACAAGTCACAATGTAATAATCAGACAATTGTGTTTCAAGAATATCACACTTTCACAATAAACAAGGGTAAGTGGGTGAATAGGTTTACTCACTCACGTAAACCAGCATAAGTGGGTGAATAGGTTTACTCACTCACGTAAACCAGCACGTGATCTCATTGTTGTTTGACACACCCTTAATTACATAAGGAGATCAGTAAAGAAGCTCATTAAGATGCGACACAGGGTCGAAGTAAATAGGGTTGAGTTGTGGTTACGTAACACAAATGCAACAATCATGCTTCATATTCATGTCAGCATGAAAGACATAAAAACCTCTGTAAGGTCTCTCTTGAATACAGTATATCAAAATCAACGAAATAATACTTGATATAACAAGAGATTACGTTTTGGTAGGACCAAGGAACCGAATGTGTGAAGGTGAACCTACCAAAACTGCAAGTCCGAACAGACGCAACAACAACAACATGAAAAATTGACGGCTGCAAATAAAGTATCAGATCTCTCCGGCGGGAAGAAACGAAAAACCCCCGCCGATGAGGATACTATTTACAACCCTACTTGAGATATACACAAACTCAATGCATAAAATTCATGAATCAACGAAACAAAACCTGATCGTTTATTGTAGAGATCACAATCGGCCTTCAAATCTCAGCACTAAAAGGCAGACTTACAGAAATGCCGGGGACTAAGTACAAATCTGTCACAAATTGAGCAATAATAACGAGGTCGCGAGAGCCCGTAAAAACCCACAACAAACACAGCGGGTCGAACTCATTGTTCGTGTGGAGACGTGATATTGAATACACATTGTCTCCATCACGCAGGACTGTGTTATCAGATAAGCCCGAGATTAATATTGACTTTAGAAAATATATCGGGTAATAATTTCAAGATATAAGAACTTTGAAAACTCCGACAAGAGCCAATTAATTTCGCGACGTACGTCCGAAGACAATAAACACATGGCAGATGGAAAAACAGACCATGTGAAGTCTAAAAATTTGCCCAGACAAAATTTTGACAAGACAGAAATGTGAAAGAAAACTATCCCCAAAATATTAATTTAATCACCATCGAAGCATTGACAAAAATGACATAGGTGAGACAACATACGGCGAGGAAGCATTCCTTTGTCTGACATTTAATACGAGGATTATTCGAAGTAGACGGCATATCCGGCACCAATGCTAAAAGCGCATCCAATTTATCCGAAAAACCCATCATTGACGTATGTTCCTAACTTTACACTGAAGAAAAGGAATCAACAGATGAACTCGACGAGACCGGAATGGGTGAACGAGTGATATAACTTCAGCGAGAGGTTGACAAATCGTGGACAACCGCATGATAAGAAACGGAGTCTGCGACTGACGAACGTGGTGACCTATATAAGAAGGAGAGACCGAAAGACGTGGCAAACGGCGTGGTGGTGTAGGAGAACGTCGAGTCGAAGTACGAGAACGGTATACCGGAGAACGGGAAGGCCGAAAAGAAATAGAACTAGAATTCCCGGTCTAATTCTCACCGATTTCGTAAGCAGTATGCACTATTTTAATTAGCAATAATCGCCGACAGATTGGATATTTAATGATGGAAATTGGTTGAAATATCAAACATTTATAAACAATGTTTCTATCTGTTACCAAATCAAGCTGTCTCAAACCATGCCAACTCAATCCTAAAATTGAAGTCCCGTAACATGTCATTTCCACCACTATAGAATCGCTGATTCATCGATAGACGAAACCGCAAGACAGCAATTTTGACACTCAATGGTAGGTCCGAACGACCCACATAAAACGAGAAAATGGATTTAGAACTGCGTTATGATTTAACCGCAAAGGAGAAACCGACACACAACGACATTTATTTCGTTTAGAGGTAACAGAGTGTGATAACCAATAGACAATGGAGAAGTCGAAATAATATGCGACCCCACTGGATTCTTTTGTCCCACGAGAACAATGGACGGCTCAGGCACGGTGGGTATGGGTCGAGAAGGCTTTGTTGAACTAGACAAAGGAACAGGTTTGGCTGTAACTTCAGCCATAGCCACACCTGTACATGCTAAGCTATCCAAAATTTGTGATCTATCTAGAACTGTTCCGCTAGGTGGTATTTTAACAGAAGCGGGAGAGTTCTGATCACTAAGATCATGGGAAACATTTAATCCAATACCAACGATATCTTCGTTAGTTTTCATGTCATTTACAAGAGCAATTTCCAACAGGCGTCTGTCGACTTCCGACAGAGACGGGTCATCAAAAGCCTGTAACAGGTAAGCCCGCCTAGCTTGAGCATAATTTTTCCAAGCTAGCGGGCCCCATAATACACAGTCGGCGCAAGTACTTCGCCGATAACACAACTCTTTACAAGAAAAACAAACCGAGTGGGCGTCCAAACTGGACCAGAATTGCCCACACGAATTACATGCATTAGAAATCGGAAGCTCAGACATAACTAATGAAAGAGTCTCCGACAACAAAGAAAGAATTTCTGACAAGAAATAACACAAGTCAAAACCGATAAGGATACTGCGGGTCGTTACAACAACAACCCAGGTTGTATAAACACTTCTTCCTTGATGTGTACTGGTCGAGGTACAACAGAGAATAGAGGACGAGTATGGCTTGGACAGAGCCTATATAGTAATCCTGCTGGAATGGGGTGGGAGAGCTCTCCTAGGGGCGGACAACTCTCCGCTAGGGGAGCTAACTTTTAGTTTTTAACTTCCGTTTTCTACGTTGTATCATCTTCCTGACGGAGATTGAATGGCATAATTGAAACAGGTTTACGATTTGGGAATCAAATTATCATGTTCACAAGATCTGGGACGGATGGAATCCAATATGGTCAATGGCAGCCATCTTGGATTACGTACCTCAGTGAAAATCAATACCAATGGCCGTCTGACTGACGTGAAGAACATTCCCAAGCTTGAAGTTGATTGGTGGAAATGTTCTTGAGATATCGCGTTCACAAGATGTGGGACGAACAGAATCCAATATGGTCGATGGCGGCCAACTTGGATTACGTACTTCAGTGAAAATCAATACCAATGGCCGTCTAACTGATGTGAAGCACCTTCTCAAGTTTGAAGTCAATCAGTCAAATTGTTCTTGAGATATCGCGTTCACAAGATGTGGGACGGACAGAATCCAATATGGTCGATGGCGGCCATCTTGGATTACGTACCTCAGTGAAAATCAATACCAATGGCCGTCTAATTGATGTGAAGCACCTTCTCAAGTTTAAAGTCGATTGGTCGAATTGTTCTCAAGATATCGCGTTCACAAGATGTGGGACGGACGGACGGACGGACGGACGGACGGACGGACGGACGGACGGACGGAAGGACGGACGGAAGGACGGACGGCTAGCATTTCCAAGTCCTCCCACCACTTCGTGGCGGAGGACAAAAATAAGTCAAGATGCTACTGGTTCAAATTGTATTAACATCAGTGGTTGGAGGGCAAACTTATTTAATCTTTGATCTAAGGAAATAGGTCAAGGTCAGTAAGCTGTGATATGATTGGGATCAAAAGTAGAATTGCATCTGTGGTGTGAATCTAGAAAAAGCTAGCTCAAGTGATATTGTGCGAACTGTATTACCATATATGACCTTGAAAAATAGGTCAAGGTCAGTCGTCTTCAATTAAATCTGGTCATTGAGCATGTGCTTTTGCAGTGTGGATTTGAAAGGATAGCAGAAATCCTTCAATAGATGTATTACTACATTGAATCAACACTTCACATATTTCACCCTAAGAAAGGAAGTTAAGTCAACTTGAACGAAAATCTGGACAAGAACCAGATGCATCTGTGGTATAAATTTAGAAAGGCTAACTTAAACCTTTGAAGAAATATCATGCTAAAAGTACAAAATCAATATTTAATGTGTAATTTGACCCGTGAAAAATTAGGACAAGGTTGGTCATCGTCAATAGGTTGCTGGTACATTGCAAGATGCAGCTGTTGTATGAATTTGGTGAGACTGGCTAGAGTCCTTCAAGATCATGTTCACATCGAAAATGAACAGGGAGATGACGATGATGACAAGACCTCATTTTGGCTGAGAGGAAAAAAATGCATGTTGCTCGAACAGTGAGTTATTGATTCATGAAAGTCCTATGTTAAAATTGTGAGAATAGCCATTTGATTTAAATATGGCATTGTCACTGTACGAGGAGTATGACGGAAGAAAATGAGATGTCTCTTTGGGAGTTGATTTTTCACCAAAAAAAACATGAAAAATAACTTATATTTCACCGGAGTTTATTCGACCAATGTGTGAGTGAAAAACTCCACTGTAAGTCATTAAGTGCACAGACAAGTGTGTGTTTTCATTGCAAGGTCAGTATGGCTCGGTCACAATCCATTTCCAGGACTTTCAATGAAATTGAACTTTTCCTCTCATTTTCTCATGACTGACGATGTTTAAAAAGCAATTTGCCCTGAGTATACGGAAAGACATGCATGAATAGGAAAATCAGTGAGTTCATGTGGTTGTTCCGAGTTACCTCCCTTGACATTGTTTTTGTTTTTTTGGGGATTTTTTTTTTTAAATTGAAGAAAAATTACACTAACAAAATTTCATTATGTATAAAACTTTGAAGTGTACTCTTTATTGCAAAATCTACAAAGAAAAACAAATTCCGAATTTTACAATTAATAGCAACAGGAGAAATCACCCATGATTCCATAGACAAACTTTATTATATTTTTAAGTCGATACAATAAAATTTATCGATGGAATCATAGGAGATTTCCCCTGTTGATATTAATTGTATAATTTAGAATTTGTATTCTCTTCAGATTTTATAATAAAGACTACACTCTAAGTGTAACAGCTAAGGGCTTTTCCAGAAAAAGGTACATGGGGTGGGGGAAAGATTATTTTTTCTGACCCCAACCATCCATATACTATTTACTCTCTCTCAGTAATGTTAAATGATCATATAACACCAACCACCCATATACCATTTACTCTCTCTCACTAATGTTAAATGATCATATACCACCAACCACGCATATACCATTTACTCTCTCTCACTAATGTTAAATGATCATATACCACCAACCACCCATATACCATTTACTCTCTCTCACTAATGTTAAATGATCATATACCACCAACCACCCATATACCATTTACTCTCTCTCACTAATGTTAAATGATCATATACCACCAACCACCTATTTACTCTCTCTCACTAATGTTAAATGATCATATATCACCAACCACGCATATACCATTTACTCTCTCTCACTAATGTTAAATGATCATATACCACCAACCACGCATATACCATTTACTCTCTCTCACTAATGTTAAATGATCACTTATACCACCAACCACCATATACCATTTACTCTCTCTCACTAATGTTAAATGATCATATACCACCAACCACCCATATACCATTTACTCTCTCTCACTAATGTTAAATGATCATATACCACCAACCACGCATATACCATTTACTCTCTCTCACTAATGTTAAATGATCATATACCACCAACCACCCATATACCATTTACTCTCTCTCACTAATGTTAAATGATCATATACCACCAACCACCCATATACCATTTACTCTCTCTCACTAATGTTAAATGATCATATACCACCAACCACCCATATACCATTTACTCTCTCTCACTAATGTTAAATGATCATATACCACCAACCACCCATTTACTCTCTCTCACTAATGTTAAATGATCATATACCACCAACCACCCATACCATTTACCTCTCTCACTAATGTTAAATGATCATATACCACCAACCACCCATTTTACTCTCTCTCACTAAATGTTTAAATGATGCATCTAACAACCACGCATATACCATTTACTCTCTCTCACTAATGTTAAGTCATATACCACCCCAACCACCCATATACCATTTACTCTCTCTCACTAATGTTAAATGATCACATACCACCAACCACCGCCTTTTTCTACCATTACTCTCTCTCACTAATGTTAAATGATCATATACTTACCAACCCACGCCATACCATTTACTCTCTCTCACTAATGTTAAATGATCATATACGCAACCACCCTTATACCCATTTACTCTCTCTCACTAATGTTAAATGATCATATACCACCAACCACCCATATACCATTTACTCTCTCTCACTAATGTTAAATGATCATATACCACCAACCACCCATATACCATTTACTCTCTCTCACTAATGTTAAATGATCATATACCACCAACCACCCATATACTATTTACTCTCTCTCAGTAATGTTAAATGATCATATACCACCAACCACCCATATACTATTTACTCTCTCTCAGTAATGTTAAATGATCATATACCACCAACCACGCATATACCAAGGAACTGAAAAATCTTCCCCCCATCCCATGTACTTTTTTCTGAAGCAGCCCGATCATAGCTGCCATTATACAGCCTATCAAAATCGTTGATGGTTCCTTTGATGAGACTAAGACAAATCCTTTCTGAAATTTGTCTCCTACAGCATATTATTATTGTCATGGATATTTCAGCATACTTCTAAAAGCTTCTGAACGCTGTAAACAATTCTGAAGAGAACCATCCCAAAACTACTGAGTTGGTCGTGTGACTGAAATCATGCAATTGCATGATATTTCTCGAAGACTTCTTTCTTTCACCTTTTCCAACCGAGTAATCATCCTCAAACATTTCCATGAGACTCAAAAGGAAGCAGCTCAAAGAGAAAGTGAAAGTAACAAATACAACCATATAGTAACTCCAGATTGCTGTATTACGACATGAACCGTGAAAGTACCGACCCCGCGTCCTCTCAACTCTTCCTGCATCTCCTCCCTGTTATCTTCATTCTGTGAGTAATCTATGAGCTCATCATAAGCAATCTTAAACTCCTCAGGGTCCTGTGAAATATACATTGACATTAAAGTTAGCATGGTCAGAGGTCAGGCAGGAAAAACCTTGAAATTAAGTTCTATCATTTATAGAAAACGAGTGCTCATTCACCCCCATGGTTCATTCACCCCCATGGGTTCATTCACCCCCATGGGTTAGTTTATAGGGATAGGGAGATCGCATGCCCTTTCTATACTACTCATCACGCACTACTCTTCGCGCATGCGCAGTCGACTGATTCTACTGTAGGGTGCAAGCCTGGCCCAGGGGATCTCCGGTAGCAAAAACCCCAGGTCTCTCGCCCCACCCTATCCCGCGCCGGATAGGGAGATCGCGTGCCCTATCTATACTACTACTCATCGCGCATGCGCAGTCAACCCATTCTACTGTAGGGTGCAAGCCTGGCCCATGGAATCCCCGATAGCGAAAACCTCAGATCTCTCGCCCCACCCTATCCCGCGCCACACTTATGCGACCCGATGTGCAGTGAGTAAAGCGGAGGAGGAGTAGGAGGAGTCGGACACGCCACAGATTATACTAGGGAGATTCACTAATAATTCAATCACAGGAATCAATATTTGTCACCATAAAAAAAGGGGTGATGAATTTCATTAGAACAGGTTAACAAAATGTTTTGAAATCATGTAGATAATCCACTATTTCTTCATATTTCTTTCATCATTTTAATGATTTAGAGGGTGATCAAATTTATTGGGCAACCGATTGAATTTTGTCCACAAAAAGTTGGGTCGACTGAATTTTAATAGGATGATTGAAGTATAATAGGTTTTACCATAGGTGATCAATCTTGAATATTAATTGTTATTGAAATAGGGGAATTTACTAGATTGATACAGAGCTGCCCTTGGGGTTCTATTTTGTCTTCCAGTTGTATATTCAGGTCATTCACATTGTGTTTTCAGAGAAAGACTTGAAAAATGTTGGGAACATACAAAGGTAGGCTATAATCTTTCTTTTTTTCAAACTTTTCGAAATATCAGACCTTTTATACTAGTTATATATTTCACAAAATTCTGTCAGTGAAGAGACAAATAGGAATAATTAGAACGTTTTGCCATGAAAAGATATTGGAAAGTAAGGTTACGAGAAACAGGAAATATTTTTGAACAGTCTTAATTAAAGAAGCAACGAGTTGCCGCTTTGTCCAATTGCATGAATGAGTTTTAAGATGTGACCAGGGCCATATCCGGAGCCATTTTGATACCTGTTAAGGCATGGCTACCTAAACTTTACAGCCACCTTGTAATGTTTTACATACAAATGCGCCCAAAAACATACAAATGCTTCCAAAAAAAAGGGTGTCCCCAATTAAGTCTGGATATGGCCCTGGTGACCCTTGTATAATGTATAGACGGTCCAGAGTAATGTATAGAGATGGTCCCCCAGTACATACCCTGTCAGCTTTGACCAGTAAGTCTGAGATCATCTCGCGTCCCATGTCTCTAAAAAAATCTCTTATCGTCTCGTCTTTAAATAATACCTGAAAAGGGAAAATGGAAAATTTATAAAGAAGACAGTCATTGACATAACACCCAATAAAATTGTAGAATAATGGAAAGATAGAGAGAGACAATAAGGCAG
>JAVTVY010050238.1:0-24812 GCA_036873755.1 Hanleya hanleyi | reverse complement strand
GTGTATTGGGGTACAGGACGGCAGGTCTACGTCCTATATTGCGTGAAAGTCAAAGGATCATATTCTGTGTTAAGGCGTCAGTTTGGTGTCATCTATGGGGTAGCGTGTCGGTGTGGTTTAGGATGTGATGTTCTGGTTCCGGAGGTTTCTTGTTGTGTTGCGATGTTGGTATTATTGTGATCGTCATCCGTCTTCTGTTTTTAGTCTTGTCCAGCCCGTCTTTGGACTTCGGTGTGCCGTGAGGTGCTGTTTAATAATTTTTGTCGTCGTCAGTGTTCTGTTTGTTTTCTGTTTGATGAGGACCTTCATCGTTTTCATCTTCATTTCTGAAAGTATAAGATGAAACAGTGTGTGGTATTCATTTTTGTGAGTGACATTATCTGTGTGCGTGGTTGTTTCTTGGACGTGTGCTAATGATTTATGTCCTTGGTTGTTGAATTAGTAGCGGCCTTTAGGTTTTGGAGACGAATGTGGTTACCGGCCCACACGGAACATGATATCTCCGGTGCTCACATTGCCTATTTTATTACGAAAGATAGATTTTTGGCCAATATTGTCGCAGGGATGTTGATTGGTTTTGGCCACCGATTTTTGAGACTAATGTGGCAACCGGCCCACACGGAACATGGTATCTCCGGAGCCCACATTGCCTATTTTATTGCGAAAGAGAGATTTTTGGCCAATATTGTCGCAGGGATGTTTATTGGTCTTGGCCTCCGATTTTTGAGACTAATGTGGCAACCGGCCCACACGGAACATGGTATCTCCGGTGCCCACATTGCCTAAATTTGATTCCAAAAGAGAAATTTTGGCCAATGCTGACATTGTTAGTTAGTGTTGCGCATGCACGGGGGTAGTGTTATATACTGGAATAATAGCCAGCAGTTTTGATAAAATCTATTAAGGACTTGAATACCTGTTTTCTAATGGGAGGCTTAGGGTTTAATATCGCTGGTAATGTTAAGGGAGTGTTGAATTTTTTTAATTCGTTTCTAAGTGTCTCGCGTTGTGGGTAGTGTTTAGGGCATTCAAGTAAGCCATGTTCTATTGTTTCTTCTACATTGTTGCATGCGGTACAGAGGGGTGAGGTGTTTTTCAGAAGCATGGACAGATGTGATTTAAGTCCGGTTTTGCCTAGTCTTAATCTGGTGATTATGCGGTCATCACGTTTATTGTCTAACTGGAATCCCTGGACTTGTCTTTTCTCTCCATCAAGGATCTTATGTAACCACCGTCCACGTTCTTCTTCGTTCCATTCCTTTTGCCACTTGCTATCTATTTTGCGTCTAATGATAGTGTTGAGTTCTTTATATCCTAATCCTATTGGCACATCGTGTGTAGCTTTAGCAAGACTGTCTTTGGCAGTTTTGTCGGCTGCTTCGTTACCTCTGATGTTGACATGCGCGGGGACCCATGCTAAAATGGCGTCTATACCCTCGTTGTGTATTTGTGTACATATACATTCTATTTTGTGTATGAGATCAGGTCTACTGTCAGATATAGAATTTTTAATGGATGTGAGTCCACTAAGGGAGTCACTAAGTATCACCGCACGGATTGGTTTGTGCTCGATGATCCATTCGAGAGCCTTAATTATAGCAATCAGTTCACTAGTGTATACAGACATATTGTCTGGAAGTTTGAAACCATTTTGTATGTCGAGCTCAGGTATAACAAAAGCTGATCCTGTGTTATTACTTGTGTTTTTCGATCCGTCTGTATAGATTTTTATGTAATTTTTCCAGTTTTGGTTGATATATTCAAGGGTTGTGGCTCTTATAAAGTCTGGGTTGTCCTTCTTTGTGAGGTAGTCGTGAATACTTGTGTCCACGTGGGGCGACTCTAATTCCCAGGGTGGTCTAATGATTTTGTCTGTGTCGCAGATGTGTGCGATGGGTATTTCGTGCTCTAGGAATAGGTTATTTACGGTGTAGCCGAGGGGGGCGGAGTCTTTTTCCCAGTTTTGCTTTAAATATTCATATTCACTTTTATCTTCAACAATTTTGTGGCATGGGTGATTTTCGCCCTTAGCTCTAGTTTTTCCTGCATATTTCAGGGACAGTTCCTCTCGTCTTAAATGAAGAGGTTTCTCATTGGTTTCTATTTGAAGACTACATAGGGCGGTTCCCTTGAAGGCTCCAGTAGCTATTTTTAGAGCAGAATATTGAATGCTGTCTATTCTTTTTAGTTGTGTCTTACATGCTGATTGGTAGGCGATGGACCCGTAATCTATTTTTGACCTAATGAGCGTTCGGTATAATTTTATCAAACTATATTTACTCGCTCCTCAGTTTGTCCCAGACACACACCTCATGAGGTTCAGGTCTTTATTGCACCGAAGAACTAGTTGATCGATGTGGTCTTTCCAGGTGAGTTTTCTGTCAAAGATCATACCAAGATATTTAACACTATTTTTGAATTCAATTTTCTGACCTCCTAGTGTTAGTTTAACATCAATGTGTTTATTGTTTGAGAATATAATACCCGTTGTTTTGAGAGCGGAAAATTTGAAGCCCCATTTATCCGCCCAGCCGCTAATTGTATCTAGTGTTTTTTGCACTATACCTGTAAGTTTTTTGATGGAACGTGCGGTTTTCCAGAGGGCAGAATCGTCAGCAAATAGGGACCGTTCTACTTCTGGATGTTTCGTGTCAATTTCATCGGCTAGGCCATTGATGAGGATGTTAAAAAGGGTGGGGCTAATGACGCTTCCCTGAGGGGTACCGTTGTCTAGTTGATGGTCGGTGGATAGGGTGTTTCCTAGGCGAACTTTAAAATTTCTGTTGTTTAGGAAGTTTTTTATCCAGTGTTGCATTCTTCCCTTAATCCCAAGTTTGCTTAATTGAATAATTATGCCGTCCTGCCATACAAGGTCAAATGCTTTTTCTATGTCTAGGAAGATACCTAGTGTGTACTGATGTTTGGCATTCCCCTTTTTTATCGAGTGTTGTAATCTGGTTATATGGTCTAATGTACTTCTGTTCTTACGAAAGCCGCTTTGGGTTTTGTTTAATAAGTTGTTGTTTTCCATATGAAATTCCAGTCTATTCTTTACCATAGTTTCCATTATTTTGCATAGATTTGAAGTGAGAGAAATTGGGCGGTAAGAGTTGCTGTCTGATGGATCTTTACCTGGTTTAGGGATTGGGATAACGATAGATGTTTTCCATTTACTTGGAAGTTGTTTGGTCTGCCAGCTGACATTAATTAGTTTCAAAATTAGTTTCTGTGTTTTATTTGGTAGGTGTTTAAGGATCGTGTATCCTAGTTTGTCTTCACCAGGTGAGCTCTCTTTTTTACAGTGTATAGCTTTGCGGTATTCCTTAATATTGAAGTCTGCATTGAGATAGTTTTCTAAATGATCGTCCAAATCGTTTTCTATCGTTGTTTCTTCCTTAATTTTTCTGAATTCTGGTTTCAGGTTGCTATCGCTACTGTTTGAAGCGAAAGATTCGGCGAGGTGTTCTGCCTTTTCTTTGTTCGTTTTTTTAGTTTTGTTCAGTACAGGGACTGTGTTCGTTAACTTTCCTTGTATATTTTTTATTTTGTTCCATACTTTTTTTGAATTGGCAGGCCTGAGGTGGAAGTAGTATGTAAAGGACGGCACAGGCCAATGGCTCGTCACTGCGCATGAGCGAGAAAGTTTCTGTCATAAAATGGGGCGGTCATGGGGCGGTGTGCGCAGGAGTGTTCTGCGCAGGTATGACGTCACTTCCGGTCTGGGTGAATGGGGCGTGACCTGGGGATGTATTCCTCCGCGATGACGCGGTCTGGCGGTGAGGCGGTCTGACCGAAAGTAGACCCAAATACGTGGGTTTTCGTGAGAATATTCGGCAATCTGTAGGGACCGCTGGTCGACCGATTGGGTCGAGTGAGGTATCAATATGAAGCATACGTGATGGAGTGTCCAACGGGCTGGGTGTGACGTGGAACTGACGTCATTCTGTGCATGCGCAGTAGAAAAAGTGTATGGAAATAGACGTTCTGGGGTCGAAGTGGGCCAGTCGAGTGAGGTATCAATGTGAAGCATTCGTGAAAGAGCATCCGATTGGACTAGTGTGTCGCCCGTTTTCAACATTCTGCGCATGCGCAGACAGGGATTTGCGGGGAAAGGGTGTGGAAATAGACGTTTTGGGGTCTAGGTGGGCCACTAATTGTCCGATGGAGTCGAGTGAGGTATCAGTGTGAAGCATACGTGAGGGAGCATCCGCCTGTACTAGTGTGTCGTTCGTTTTCAACATTCTGCGCATGCGCAGACAGGGAATTGTGGGAAAAGGGTATGGGAATAGACGTTTTGGGGTCTAGGTGGGCCACTAATGATCCGATGGTACATCCGGGTACATTTCAACATCCGGGTACTCTTCAACATCCGGATTTTCTCCAGCCCGGCCCGGCCGCAGCGAGCGCGGGTTATCCGGCCGCACGCCCGCGCGGGTTATCCGGAAGTGCGCGGGTGAATTTCGGGTCAAAAGGTCAAAGGTCACATCCAGGTCAAAAGGTCAAAGGTCTCCCTTCCGGCAAGGTTCGGCCCTCTCCGGACCAATAGATAGCCTTTATCCGCCCTCCCGAAGCACCCATGGAATGCACAGGGTCCCCCACAATATCCCCCGCACTATGCCCATGTTAAATGGCCAGTGGGGAACCCTCAGTTTTTCCCAGAACCGTATTGGTACGAAAAAATACAGGAAACCATGGAACTTATAGTAATAAACATAATCTATAGGTGTTGGACGAGTCTCCACTCGCCATTTTCCTGGTCTTTACCCGCACCTCGAACCTCGAACCTCACTTCACTCCATCTGTTGCTCTTGTAACTTATAACTCCTCGTCCAATTTTTTGCGCTGGAATGCCCGCTTTCAACCTAGACCAAAACATGTACTTGGTCTGTGGGCTGATTTCATTGGCTCTCTATTTTACTGCAGCGCTCTTGCATTGTTTTCTGGACATTGATTGGTTAAATTTGCCCCCATCCTAGGCCACTGATTGGCTACTTTCTCAACTGTGTTCAAAACCAGTTTGACCGAATCCCCACATTTCTGGTATAGCCTTCATGCATTATGCTCATATAGAAAACACACAAGACAGGTTTTTTTGGTGAGATCTCATTTTGTTTTTTATTCAACAATAAATAACAACAACAACGTGAGAACAACCACGTGAAAACTGAAGCCCAGAACAGAGGGCTTGTACATTGAAATCGATAGAACTTAAGCCCAGAACAGGGGGCTTGTACACTGAAATCGATAGAACTTAAGCCCAGAACAGGGGGCTTTTCGTGAAAGAACTTAAGTTCAGAACAGGGCTTGTACATTGAAAATGATCGGCGGCCCAGTCATATACGAGTACATCTCGGTCCTCGGCCTTGGGGTACTCGTCAAACATCTGTACGATGGTAAATAAGGTTCTTTCCCGGCATCGATGATACAGGTAAAACAAGCAATATTGTCCGCACACGCTACTGGTCAGGCTTTGCAACGTTTGACTGTTCCAACACCACGTCTCTGTGCCTTGATCCATGAAGTCTGTTAAATCGGGATGAGGGATGGCAGGACGTACGGGACAAAGTATTCGCTCTGCTGTTCTGTCAAGTACACGCCCACCCAATGTTCACCGGGCCGATCCATCGGGTCCGTGATGAGAACGTAAGCAGCAGGATACATACGGTCTAATGGGAACACATCTCGGGCGAACGCCCCTTGAAAGACCATACGTGTCCCTGGGTCATTCTCCAGCACGGTGGTTATCTGGTCTGTATCCATGTTTGGTGGCCAAGTCACACAGGATGTTGCGCGCCTCGTCCACTTGAATGATGTTGTCAAACTCGGCGTAGCAGATCACATTGACGGTGCTTCGGAGGTCTCGTGCAAAGTGGATTTCCAACCGTAAATTGCCTTGCTTGGCCAGGGCCAGCTGATAGTCGTTCTCTAAGGTAGGGGTCAGATCGAAACAGAACAACGTGTATCCGTTCGCGTAGTCCTCCCGACTGATCATATTCCCTTCGTCCTGGTTGATTTGACCGGTGGCTGTAAACAGGCTCTTTGACCGGTGGCTGCAACCAGGCTCTGATAGGCTCGAATGAAATTCGCGCGCCCAAAGTTCGGTGTTAAGGCCATGGCTGGGACCTGTTGTCCATCCACATGCAGGGCCACAAAATTGATGCCGAAATGTTTGAAGTCAAACGGGTTCTATGGATAGGCTCCGCTGAAACTGGTATTTTCCACACAGGCCAGGATCAGTCGCTTGGGTAGTTCCCCCAGGAACAGGTTTTCTTTGTTGGCGCTCATATTTCCAGCAGGCACAGAGAACACTTTGGTTTGTACACGTCGGATAGGGTACTGGGCTGGTTTTGTTTCCAAGGCTTTCATGTGTCCCAATTGAACGGCTGGATTCGGTTTCACTTTTCGGACATACAGGACTGCGTCTTGGATGACAATCTTATAGTCAGCTGCATGCCCCTCTACGTTAGTGGCCATCAAGGCGAAGGTCGGAGGCGCCCGTATCAGTCGGATTTTGATGGGGATCTTGTTCAAGAGGTACCGGTCTTGCATGAAAATGTCTGCGTGCAGTCGACCCATGACATCCACCGAGACGCCGTTCGCGGTGAAAGCCTTCCGTTTGTTATATCCCGCATTGTCGTTCTCTGCGCCCATGTGCTCGGCTGTGTCCTGGTAGAATAAAGCGGCTGTCAGCTGAGATTTTTTAGCCTCTCGTCCATACGACAACAGCGTCTCGATGTAGGCTCGATAGGGGTACGTGTTGGTCGAGTCACTGATGAGTTTGTCGCTGAGAAAAATATCCACCTGTTGCAACATAGAGTGCAGCCAGAGATTCGTCGGGCCCACCGTTGCTTGGTCGACGATTCTGGAGCCATCCCCATTGAAGACCTTGGCTTTCACATACAAGTATGTATGGGCTAAATCCACATAGACCGTATCCGCATTACTGATAGTGAACTCGATGGGCCCTGTTTCGTTGATGCTGGAGAGCGGGAGATGCTCCACCCATAATCCTTGTTCGGCACTGGTCTGTGTGGGCGGGACGGTCCACAAATCAAATTCACTGTTGGTGGAGGGGCAGGACTCTGCGTGGATCAAGGACATGTTTTAAGAAAAGATATCCTGGGTCTTCGATGTGCGTCGTCGCTGGGTCGGTCGTCGACTGGTGCGTGGTCTCGGTGGTGCAGGTCTTTTATTCCCTACGGTGCGTTGTGCTTTGGCGACCAAGACGCCTCCTGCTTCTTTGGCCCGCTGTTGCAAGGCTTCTTTGGGTGCCGTACCACCCAAGACACCACCGGCGACTTGCAGTCCACTGCGTACCGCTTGTTTGCCGATTGCTTTCACCCCACGCGTCACCAAGGGCAGGAACGTTTTGACGATGCTCCCGAGTATGTTCCCCAGCCCATGTCCTCGTTGCATGCGTGCACCTGCAAATACCGGAAGGCCACCTCCGGCCTGTTGGGCATAATAGTCCATATAGCTGTGTGCATCGCACTCGTAAGGCATCTTCATTATACAAAGTGGAGAGAATGTGCTTGTCGAAAATGAAGTGTCAGCACCACTTTCCCTCGTTCGAATGCCACCGGTCGTCCTGTATCATCTCTTATGTCCACCGTGATAGTGTTGATGTTGGTTTGTCGTACGGGTAGGTAGAGCATGTGGGTGAAACTGTGGGTGACTTGATCTCCATACTTCTTTTTAATGTGGACCACGCGTAACAGAGGTGTGTTGACATCTCCGACAATGTGGTTGTCGACCACGTCCGAGTAGACGTAGAGTCCGTACATACCCGACTTCATATCCATCGGGATCTGGCCATGGTCCTCGGATGGACCCGTGTAGGTCGGGTGAGCGAGACCCAGCATTTGCTGTAGGATAGGGCTCAGTACGACACTCACGTTGGCGGTGACGATGATCTGTGCCTTGTCGTTGTGTGCGTTGTAATCGAAGTCCACGTGATTCTTGAAGGGAAAGGTTTTGATGGGTTTTGAAGTATTCGTGACATACTAATACCGCTTATGCCGGTGCTAGGGGCCGTGTGGTCATATCATCCAAGTTGCTACATGAACAGGTACAAAAAAAGCGTACCTGAGATACAACACATATCACGAATCGTTAGATTCTTGGTATGTGCTTTAGAATAAGTTAACCAGAAGACTATTCTATGAAGTCATGTGACGCAGTCAGTATGTCGGCACCTCTTCCCACTTCCCTTATATGTGTTGTAATTTTTTCCTGTATATGGCGAGATTCTGCTGGTGGACGTTTCGTCCCCGAGGCCCGCCCCCTGTACAGACCATTTGGTCTTTGATATATGTTGGCATTTGTGGGAAGTTGATGCTGGGTCGGGGTTAAAGGTCATTGCCGGTCACGTGACAGTAAACATGGAAAAACCCGGATGTAAGATGAGGACCCGGATGTAAAACCACAGTATCCGGATGGAAGGCGGAGGAACGACGGGAAAACCCACTGGGAAACCCGGATGTTGACAAGGTCCCGGATGTAAAATCCACTGCCCACACACACACACATGCGCGCGCGCGCAATGCGGTTCAGTCGTATACCAGTACATCTCGGTCCTCGAGTTGAAGGTAGATGAACTGAGTGTGCTAAAAATAGATCACCACCAAGAGTGCTATAAAAGGTAAGAGGCCTGGCCGTTTCATCCGACACTCTGTCAACCACCAAGATGTTCACTTGCACAACTTGCCAGAAGCAGTTTACTCGCCTAGAAGATATACGACGGCACGAGGCCTCCATCCACAACGGTGCACGGTATACTTGTATAACCTGCGCACGGTCATTTACTGCGCCACGAACGCTCATTCCACGGAACAATGTAATGAATGTGGTCAACTCTTCAAACGACCCAGTCAGTTAAGACGGCATCAGCGTTTGATTCATACCCCGTCTCTCCGGTTTGGGCGACAACTTCCCACTAAAGAGGCACACAGGAGGGTCAGACCCAGTGAAGATGAGCCCGGAGAGACGAATGCCACTGGTGATGCGATCACAGAGAGCCCGCCTATACCCACAGTTCAGAAGAGCCTAGATATCCAGCCAGTCCCTAGCATTACTGTTGCCAGTACGCCTGACGACATCGTATATTTTCTGGAAGATGCAGTGGATGTTCCTAGCGATTTGTTACAGGACAACCATCCAGTGAGTGACATATATCGGCCCCAATGACCCATGATACGGCACTGTTTTAACCGTGATCGCCCTATTCCAGATATCTACAATTTCCCACTGACCGATCTCACCCGTCTAAGAAGCTACGTGAAAGCCATTATCAATGACCAAGTTACGGTCTTCAAATTCAATGTCGCTTTCGGGTACATCTTACGTCACAATGAGACGGACCAGTTACGGTATTATTATGCCAGTAATAACAGCTATGTGTTTGACAACCGTTCACCATCATTAACCGGGCGTCGCTAGAGACGATGCTGGAGAAACTGGACACCGTGGATCCCTTGAGATGGGCACATCGTCAACGCCCCAACACACAATGGGTCGTAGAGAGGGTCACCAATGTTACGTTCTTCGTTACCAAGCTGACCGTCTACCCCATCGGCTGAATGCGTCACCCTTGCACTGATGCTGATCGTTGACTTGAGCTCAGTAAACACTTGCACCTAATGTGACGGTGCGTTAAATAATAAAACATGGTGTTTGATATTTCAATTTGTTTTGCTGTGAACATACTAAACATACCCAGGGCGGCTCCCCCAGCCTGGGTATGATGTAACATTGGGGATGATAAACTGTATAAACATTGCTGAACTTGTTGTACGTTATTCACGACAACCGCTATCCGCTATACTTGGATGAAATATAGTGCCCTTGAACACTTCCGAAACTTCCCTTTAACCCGCGCGCGCGCACTCGGCCGGATAACCCGCGCAGGCGTGCGGCCGGATAACCCGCGCGCGATGCGGCCGGGCCGGGCTGGGGAAAACCGGTTGGTGAAGAGTACCCGGCTGTTGAAAAGTACCCGGATGTTGAAGAGGTCCAGGATGTTCTAGTACATGCATTCCATACGTGTAAGGTCTAGGGATAAATCAGAACTCTTCTGTGTTCGGAGGTCGGAGGTCATTCTGAAAACCGGAAGTGACGTCACACACTTGCGCAGACCCACCAAACCACGTGACCTGCGCAGCAGAATGTTGAAAACGAACGACACACTAGTCCAGGCGGATGCTCCCTCACGTATGCTTCACCTTGATACCTCACTCGACTCCATCGGACCATTAGTGACCCACTTCGACCCTAAAACGTCTATTTCCATACCCTTTTCCCACAATTCCCTGTCTGCGGATGCGCAGAATGTTGAAAACGAACGACTCACTAGTCCAGGCGGATGCTCCCTCACGTATGCTTCACACTGATACCTCACTCTACTCCATCGGACCATTAGTGGCCCGCCTAGATCCCAAAACGTCTATTTCCACACCCTTTTCCCACAATTTCCTGTCTGCCATTGCGCAGAATGTTGAAAACGAACAACACACTAGTCCAGGCGGATGCTCCTTCATGAATGCTTCACATTGATACCTCACTCGACTCCATCGGACCATTAGTGGCCCACTTCCAATGGGAAAAGGTCATTTGCATGGACGTTTTGGGGTAGAGATGGACCAATATTGGTCCGAATGGGTCATGTGAAGTGTCGTATTGAAACACTCGTGGGGGAAGAGTCTGAATGGATGGGTGTGGTGTGGAAATGTCGTCCATTTGCGCATGCGCAGAGGAAAAAGGTGCATTTGGGTGGATGTTTTGGGGTCGAGATGGACTAATATTGGTCCGAATGGCTCGTATTGGGTGTGGGGGAGCGTCAGATTGGATGTGTGTGTAGTGGAAATACCTTCAAACTGAGTGGACGTTTTGGAGTCGAGTTGGGGTAACAACGGGTCTTAAGGCATTAAGATAGGGCGTAAGGCGTAATGACGGGCTTTGTTGGGCGTTACAGCATTCTGATGAATCAGTGTCAATTCCATGAAATATCTAGACCCTTGAGAGCTTTGGGCTATTTCACCAGGGCGTTGAAACATTAGGCTGGGCGTTGCTGTCCACGAAATCAAGCGTATCCCATGCTCAACCGTCAACATGGCTTATACACCAGAAAAATATACATGGGATTGAAGACACAAGAAGTCGATGCAGATGCTGAGAGGATACCATCTGATTATGAGAGTCCGCCAAAATAGAGACTGCTGAGAGTCTATCTACCGATACGGAGAGCTTGAGCTCAGATAGTCAGCCTACGACCCAGGGAAGCCGGATTGAGGAAGAACCTATCTTTTGGGATCATATAGTGGCAGCAGCTATTATTACTCATGCTGCGGGGACCGATTACACCGGACAGGATAACTTACAACAGGCGCACATCCAAATGCACCACTGCATCAGGAAAACAGCCATGGCGAATCATAAACAGTATAGACTGCTACCGCTTGAAATGAGAGGCTACCTCACACACAGGTCCATCATGGAGACCAAGTGTAACTTGAAAGAGGATATGGGCCTACCACCCACCGAGGCCCTGCAAAATGCGACCAAAAGGCACAAACAGCTGTTCCAGGACATGTTGCCATTACAGCATCCTGGCCTGTCCGACGACGATTAAAACAAACGGATCAGAGTGAACATGGCCGAAGGCTGACTCAACACCAAAGGACGGCTTCTGATTGGACAAGAGCACAGCAAAGAATACATCTAACGGCAAGAACGAATATGACAGAAGCCGCCATGTTATGACAGAGGCCACCTTCTGATTGGACAAGAGCATACTTGAATTATAAATGTACCCAACGCACCTCCCTCAGCTTGGTTATGATGTAACATTGGAGAGAATAAACTATATGAAAACTTGTGAACGTGTTGATCTTTCTTTCTCTTATCTGTCTGCATCATGGCGTCAAGGCAATGGGATGGACGTTAACATAGGGCGTTAAGATAGGCGTTGCTTGATCGTCACTACATATTGCTGAAATATTGCTGAACACGACAATAAACCTTAATTCTCTCTCTCCATCAAGATAGGCATTAAGATAGGCCGTTAAGGTGTTACTGTAAAACTCTCCACAAAGGTCATAGGGCAAATATACTTTCTCTAATACCAATGGGGCAACTGGCCTTTGAATGCGCTTTGTCTACTACTGATGACATCACATTAGTCTACCCCACACTGTACAATAGCGGCCCATTAGGAGCAAGGATAGTCCATCTCGACCCCAAAACGTCCACTTAAATGCCTCTTTTGTACTATTCACTGTCTGCGCATGCACAGATTACCGGTATTTCCGCTACACACTCATCCAGTCGGACGCTTCCCAGGAATGCACGACACCCCTTACGACACTTACGGATCAATAGTGGTCCATTTCAATCCCAAAACGTTCACTCAAATGCGCTTTTCCCATTGCGGATGCGCAGGTGGACGGCATTTCCATGACACACCTATCCAGTCGGAGGCTCCTCTACAGTCCGTCAATAGGACAGTCGACACTCCCCACGTATGCTTCAAGTGGACACCCCATGCGACCAATATTGGTCCCCCAAATGTTCATTCAAATGCCCTTTTTTTGGCTGTGCAGATTGACGTTATTTCCACTACACACCAGTTCAGTCTGACTCTACGACAGCTTCACTACGACACCCCACACGACCCATGTGAACAACAGATAGTCTACCTCAACCCCAAAACTGCGCATGCAGTCAGATCTTTTCAGCGAAAGTCCCCCAATGGCCACAAGACCCCTTTCATCGTATTCTACAGCGAGAGACAGAGGGAACAAGTATCCACACCTCATACCGCAAATGACCAGGAGTGGGTTCCCCATAGAAGTTCGGACATAGAAGTATATATATCTGCCTTCTAGTAGATATATCCGGGTATATTTTCAACCTTCCCTATTTCGTACCGACACGTATCTCACTGGATAACGTGCCAGCCTTTGACGAGTGCAGTGTGGGTTCGACTCTCAAAAATGACAACTGAAACTTTACAGCCTGTGATATTGGGGTCATTTTGAGACTATTTGCATACCCCTCCAAACAGAAGTCCACGAGTAGATTCAAAATGGCGGTCATAAGGGTATGATTAAAAAGTTGCGTTTTTGCGCACGAAAGACCTCACCATTATTTTAATTCACATCAAATAATTATTTCACTTTTCAAACAGGACTATACCACCAAGCGCCTCCACTCAAAAGTTTCTCAAATTTGGTGACATATATCGCATGCTGATAGCAAAATACGAGCGTAGCATGCAAGATTTATGGCGTTGCATTTTGTAACTTGTCTAATTCCGCTTAACCTGGGGCTAGGGGCCGTATGAACCCATGTACTTCAATATCCTCATGGTGCTCATATGAACAGTCACAAAGCGTGACTGAGATACATCATTCTCTAGAGGATGACTTTATAACAAATATTATGGATTAAGAATACTGATCAGCGATACGGATTTGATATTTTTGAAACATCCCGATGTCTTGCTGGCATCATTGAAAACTGTTGACCGCTTTTCTCGTGCAGGAAACTAGCCTATGTTTATGTAGGCTATGATTGTCTTTTTGAATTTGGTGCTAATACTAATACTGTTATATGGACTAGGTCTTTGGATTATGGACGCGGACATTCTTTGATGGACGATGGCTGAATTATGAATGAGACCAGACCAGATGCTTGTAATACATGTTCTGAGTGCGAAAGCGTGTTCTCCAGACACTACGATATGAACACTAGAATATTCATGGGATTGAAAGACGCCGAGGCACAAGAAGCCAATGCAGATGCGGAGAGTACACCAACTGATACCGAAACAGAGACTGCTGAGAGACTATATACGGATACAGACAGCTCGCTTGCTGATAGTCCATCTACATCCCAGGGAAGCCCGAGCGAGGAAGAACCCACTTTTTGGGATCGTATTGTCACAGCAGCTATTAATACCCACGCTGCAGTGATCGAGGACGCCAGACAGGATAACGTGCATCAGACTTGCATTCAAATGCGCCTATGCATCAGAAAAACAGTCATGGTGATCTATGAACAGTATAGTCTACTACTGCTTGAAATGAAAGGTGACCCCACACATTGGTTCATCATGAAGACCAAGTGTCTCCTGGAAGAGGATATGGGACTACCGCCCATCGAGGCCCTGCAAAATGCGATGAAGATGTGGAAACAGCTGTTCCATGATATATTGCCGATACAATATCCTGGACTGCCCAATGATGATTATGGATACGTCTAACAGATAAGAGCGAACATGGCCGAAGGTTAATGCAACACAAAATGACGGCTTCTGATTGGACAAGAGCATACTTGAATTGTAATCATACCCATCGCGGCTCCCACAGCTTGGGTATGATGTGACATTAATGAGAATAAACTATATGAAAACTTGTGGATGTGTTGATCTTTCTTTCTCTCATCTATCTGCACCAAGGCATTGGGACGGGCATTAAGATATGCGTCAAGGCGTTGCATGGGGATTTCCCTTCTCTTACTGCATGTATTGCTATGCATAAAACCTTGAAGTGCCCGAGGCACAGTCAGCACCTCCAAAACTGCCTTTTGTCTACTACTCCTCAGTGCACATGTGCTTATCACCACCACTCTGGCTCTACCCGATAAGCACTTCAACAGGATACCACCCGCCCCCATTTGGACCACAGATGGTCCATCTCTACCCCAAAATATCCATTCAAATGCCCGTTTTCCACTGTGCATGCGCAGATTGACGGCAGTTCTACTACACACCAGTTCAGTCGACGCTCCCCCAGTGCTTCAGCATGACACCACTTATGGCCCAGTGATGGTTCATCTCTACCCCAAAACGTTCATTTAAATAAACTTTTCCCACTGCACATGCTCAGAATGACAACATTTCCACGACACACCAGGCCAGTCCGACTCTCCCTCACGAGTGCATTAATATGATACCTTATTCAGACCACGGATGGTCCATTTCGACTCCAAAACGCCCATTCAAATCTCTTTTATCTACTGCGCATGCGCAGATTTTCGGGGATTCCAAGACACAGTCAAACTCTCCCCCACGAGTGTTTTAAGAGGACATCTCACACGACCCAATCGGACCACGATGGTCCATCTTTACCTCAAAACCTTCATTCAAATAGGAAACATTTAAAAACAATGTTTGTGTTTTTTATTAAAGCAAACCTTCTATTACAGTTAGCCATTATTCTCCTCTGGAGATCTCCTTTGCAAAAGAATTAAAGAGTGCTCACTCACGTGATCCTGGGTCACCCAGGCAACGTGTTCCACGCATGCGCCCATTGATCCCTTGATAGCTCATATTTTCCTGCCGCAGTAGTTGGCGTGTTGAGTAACGGCCAAGGCGTGCGGGGAGGTAGGGTGGGGGCATCTGTGTAATAGAAGGTTTGCTTTAATAAAAAACACAAACATTGTTTTTAAATGTTTCCTGTTTTTGCATTAAAGCTTCACCTTCTATTACAATTAGCCAGACTACCAACAGAGGAGGTTGGGTAGCCGGTCGATTAATCATTAACGCAGCCATGCGGAACACGTAACCTGAGTTGAACTCTGTATTTAATGTAAAACCACATAATAAACCAAGCCGTAATGACAGGCGAATAGGCATTATGAGAAGATACGCAAGACGAACTTAGTGCGGTGGAATGGATCCGATCCGTCACTATAGACCGTTTGCCAAAATGGTGTCTTATGACATAATACGTCTTGCCGCTCCTCGTAAGGTCTCTCTGTCTCAAGGATGAAGATGCACTTACCCAGAGTGCTCTTGTCTTGATCTTTCCGCTCCCCCCTCTTCTTTTTGTAATGACTAGTAACGTCGAATTAGATCGTCATGTCCATGCGTTGACGATGTCAGCGACGGATAAGTTCTTGTAAAGAAGCCAAGACGCAGCCAGTGCACGAATTTCATGCGAAGACACCGAGGACAGTAGGGGAGGACTGTCGATAGCGAGTTCATACGTCCACTGAATAACCTTCTTCAACCATGAAGCTATGGTGTTCTTAGTGATATCCACTGTAGCATTAGGTTTCAGAGATAGAAATAGCAGACGTCTAGTGCCTCTGTTTGGGTCTGTGTGATGAATGTAATGACGTAATGCCCTAACTGGGCATAGACATCTGTCCTCGTCTAGGTTCGAGTCCAACACATTGGATAACGCCGGAATGTTGTAGAGACGCTTAGCGTGTGGTCCAGGTAAGTGTTGGTTCGTTTCTCGCAAGAAACTCCGGAGTGGGACGTAATGAGAATCTTGACCAGTCCTGAGTCCACTTTAGAGAGTTCCTTTTTAATGCATGAAGTTCGGAGACTCTAGTTGCCAGTGCGAATGACATCAGGAAGGCCGTCTTGTAGGATACTGCAAGCGGTTCAAACGGAGGTCTTAAGCATGCGCTCAATACCACGCCCAGGTCCCATTAGGAAGTAACTGTACTGTTCGTCGGGACTGGATAAGGCAGAACGATAACCCTCTATCGTACTGTGATGGAAGTGTCTGTCTGTATGAAGATGGAGGAGGAAGTCAGCAATTATGGATGAAGAGGCAAAATCGGGATTAAGTTGATTGTCTCTGCACCATGATCTGAAATATTTCCACTTGCTTGGTATATTTGATTGGTTGATTCCCTGTTGTCTTTGACCATCGTCTGCGCAGCCTCTGTTGAAAGTCCTTTCGTTCTGAGGGAATGCTCGATAGTCTGCAGGCGTGTAACTTCATCCAAGCCGAGTTCTCGTGGAAAACTCTGTTCCGGAGTCCGAATCCGAATTTCGGATTGGAGATGACTTGATCCCCGAGTCCTATTCCGGTGTACGGGTCCGCGATGACTTGGATATGAAAGGACGGAACCTCAGTCTGGTCCTAGGCCTGCTCACAGTAGACTGGATGACTCGCTCCCAAGAAACGGGTTTAGTCGAGTTCGACTAACCGTATTTTCCAAGGTATTGATTTTCTTGATCACGAACTCGGGTGTAGATGGAGTACGAGATTATCTGATGAAGAATAGGATCCGGCTCTAGAAGACTGAAGAAGATCGCCAGAAGAATTGTCGGGACTTAGGATAGACGTCACGTAAAAACTGACCTCTTCGACGAAAATTTTGAGACAGGGTGACGCTGATCTTCTATATCATCAGGGTCGACCGCTTACAATCAGGTGATTAAAGACTTGAAACTTGAGAGGATGACTAGTGGTTTGAAGGTGAGGTTGAGAACCATGAATTCCGATGAACGAGGTTGCTCCTGCTCCAGTCGGAAGATTTCCTCTTTACCCTGAAACTGTCCTCTCTTGTAAGGGCGAAACTATTCTGAGTATCCTGCTTGGGTTGCTAGACTTGCCCTTTGCCTTTGCTTTACCGGTAAGGCGTTGTGTCAGTGACCCGTTGACGCCAGTAGTAGTTGAGGCAGCTCTCTGTTGACGGAATCCAAATCCTGATTCCGGGCCACTATCCCGTCTGGTGAGCTTGAAGGAACCATCTTTCTGTCTGACGTCTGGGTCCTGTATCAACTTGATATAGCTGTAAGGGACCAATCGGTACATGAAGTAACCCTATGTCGAGTTAACATCATGTTTCGGTGTCTTGGTATATTCCAGAAGTCTGTCTAAATCCGGGTCCGACTTCGGAGACTTGAATGGTAGATTATCTCCACATAGGACGTAGGTCTTGTAAAGGCCGTGTTTCCGGAGAGCAGATAAACCAAATTTCATCAGATCAGGGTGAAGTGTAGATATGCGTTTCAAATTGATGGAAGTGGCTTGGTGTCACACTCTAGGTAGTTTCACTCATAAGATGATAGTCAATTTGGTTGGTGAAGGAGGCCGGAGTACCCGGAGAGAACCACCGCCCGTCAGCAAGTAACTGACACACTTTCACATATGGACCAGCTGGGCTCGATCCCGTGTCGGTTCAGCGGTGTGAGGCTAGCCGTCACCAGCGAAGCGCCTTAGACCATTCGATCACCGAGTACCATTCCTGAATGACTCCGGAGATTGTGCGCATGTCACAGACTCGTCTTCTTCAGAAGGCTTGTCCAATCCGTAAAGCGATGTCGCTGTAAGCCGTCTTCGCTTCCGGGGTGGATCATCTGACTGCTTATCTTCGTCATCGTCCAGTCTAGCCATCTCTGGAATCCAGGACTATAGTGTCGTCATCATAGTTTTAAATGGTAGCTTCTCCTTAAACTCTGTTCCGCTTCTTGACTGGAAAAACCGGGCCTGCACGAGAAGAGGGTGGTATTGAAGCAGAACGTCTTAAATGGTACGACGTTGCTGGAGAAAGCCGGGATCATCTTGTGTCACAGACATATGATGATGAAGTGTCCGCAGTCGCAGAAAACTGTGGTGCTGGAAGGTGACTGCGTCTCGTAACAGCACTTGACTCCAAAGGAACTTGAAAAGATAAGTCTTGATCTTTAAGTACGAGTCCGAGTCCGAGTCCGGATCCGGAACGCCGATCTCTCCGTTTCCGTTTTGGGGAGGTAGTCCGGTTTTTGGAAATTTCTTTTAGTGTAGATTTTTCCACCTGCGCAGGAAGTCCACTCGTCTCAGTTGGCTGGTGTCGTCTGGGAGTACGTGATCTACGACGGGGTTCACGTGGGTCCAGAGAAGATAAATTCCGTTTCCCAAACCCTGACCATACGGGACTCCGTCGCCGATATCTGGGTGGACTACGGGAACGTGGCTGATAACGGGGACTCATCCGAATAAATTTCTCCCGGGGTTCCCGACTTCTATGTGTTCATATCCCGATCTCGATCTTCTATCCGGGAATGGCGCTGATAAAGTCGAGAATCCGAGTCCGGATTCCGGATCCTCTCACGATCCAGAATTTCGATTCGCCGACGATCCGGCCTACGGGAACAACGTCCGGGACGAGGATGGCGATCTTTATCCCTGGAATGATGATGATCGGAACTCCGGCCTGCATGTCTGTTATGGTCGTTCCGGTCCTCCGTAGTTCGAGTGTCCGGATTACGGGAATGTTCTCGGATATCCGAGTCCCGGTCTGTATTCCGGCTCGATTTTCCGGGAAGTTGATGCTCCGGCTCCCGGGCTTTAAGCTGTACTGTAGCCGGCTTCTTTACTTTAATTGTAGAGTCCGACTTCGGCGCAGAGACAATCTGTTTCCGCTTCTTGACTGGAGAAACGGGCGTTGCTGGAGGATGACGGGATCATCTCGTGTCACAGACATCTGATGATGAAATGCCGGCAGTGGCAGGAAGCTGTACTGCTGGAAGGTGACTGCGTCCCGTAACAGCACTTGACTCCAAAGGAACTTGAAAAGATAAATCTTGATCTTAAGTCCGAGTCCGGATCCGGAATGCAGATCCTAGAGTCCGGTCTCTGCTCAGGTAATCCCGATGACTGTAAGGTGGTGTCCGACTCCAAAGTTGAAGTTGGAAGTTGACTCTCGGAGCTCTAAATAAGTCCGTTTCAAATGGTCGGGATTCTGTCTGCAGATAGTGCTGGCCTAGCGTCGGGGTCCAGGGCCGTGATGTCTCGGTATTCCAGTGCCCTGTTGTATAGGCCGGGCCCTACAGGGTCCGGGTCCATATCTCGGACTTCCTTGAATATGAGTGATGATCCCGATCTGTGCTCCGAACTGTAGTGTTGTTCACTGCTCCGTGATACGGCACTACGCCAAGGTCTCTTCTCTGTCGACCTGCGGAGACTTGGATGAACGGGAGCTGACTAAGTCTTCTCCGATGAAGCAAATTTAGACTTGACTTTAATCTTCAGAGAATTCTTCGGCCTTCGGGAATGCGGCTTGAATCCACCGCTGTACCGCCGAAATTTCGGCGTAGACGAATAAAGCTGAAAGCTGTCTCTGGGACCGTGGTGTAGCATTCTGGCTAAGTCCGTTCTAAGTAAATCCGTACTGTGTAAGTCCGTGACTTCTTATATGCGGCTACACAGTGTTCTGGATAAGTCCGTTCCCAATAGGTCCGTGACCTGCTTGCGCCGGGGTACGACTTCGAACTCTGGATCTGTCCATGTTACGGCCCCAAAGGTTCACCTGTAGTCGGGTCTGTGCATCGGTATCGGAATACCGTAATCGGTATCGGAATACCGTGCATCGGTATCGGAATACCGTCGATCTGTATGGTCTTGAATTCTCTCGATATCCCGGTAGTCCATGTAGGCTCTTGGCTTGACGGGGTCTCGGAGTTCTGCATCGGGCAGTGACTTTATCTCGGAGCCATGGTCCCGTATACTCTAAAGTCCGTGACTTCTTGGATGTGGACTCCCGATGAGCTGTAAACTCTCGACATACTGGATAAGTCCGTTCTACATAGGTCCGTGCCATCTCCTGCTCCGTGGTACGGCTCCGGACTGCAGTCCCGACTCTGGAAGAAAAAACTCTCGCTCCGATGGTCGGGTCCGAGGTGCTTTGGTGTCGGAGTCCCGGCGCTCTGTATAGGGCGCAGAAATTCCCGGGAAGTTGATGTGCCGGTTCCCTGGCTTTAGGCTGTACCGTGGCCGGCTTCATAGCTTTAATGTAGAGTCCGACTTTGGGATGGATACATCTCAATTTCGTCCCGGTCTTGAAATCTTCCGATGTTCGGGGCCGAAGTCCCGGTCTTGAATCTCCCGATGTAAGGGGCCGGAGTCCCGGTCTTGAAATCTTCCGATGTTCGGGACCGGAGTCCCGGTCTTGAATCTCCGATGTACGGGGCCGGAGTCCAGGGGTAATGTCGCTAGGCTGATATGACTGGAATTCAACTAGGAGGCTTGAATATCCTGTAGAAAAACGCTGGACAGTGGCTTTCCTTTTCCCCTTCAATCGGTAAATGTTTACCGAAGTCTCAATACTGACGATTGCATGAAAGGTCGAAAATCTGAGCCAAACTGCGTCGTCTCAGTCTTGCATTCAGCACACGTCTCTTTGTGTACAAATCTGCGGGCGGCAAAAATGGCACGCAGAGTGACGATCAGCAAACGACCTGTAAGTTTGACAAGAAATGTAACAAACAGAATGACGAGATGGAGTGACTACGTCAGACAGTTTAATTCTTAACAAACCTTCCTACTCTAATAAATACTTTTACTACGCTAGATATAATCAAGCAGAGATCTTCCAAAACACGTCAGCTACGCTGGCTTGCAAAAGGAAAATATGAGCTATCAAGGGATCAATGGGCGCATGCGTGGAACACGTTGCCTGGGTGACCCAGGATCACGTGAGTGAGCACTCTTTAATTCTTTTGCAAAGGAGATCTCCAGAGGAGAATAATGGCTAACTGTAATAGAAGGTGAAGCTTTAATGCAAAAACACCCTTCTTTCTACAGCAAATGCGCGCCATATTCTTCCTTCCACCACAACAGTTCAATTGGAAGCTCCCCAACAAGTGCTTCACCATAACACCTCGCAGGAGTCGACCCATTCGGACCATGGATGGTCCACCTCGACCCATCCAGATTTCACTATGCATTGCGCATGCGGTCAGAACTTTTCAGTGAAAGTTAACACATGGTCACGAGACCCCTTCCATCATATTTTACACTGTGAGACAGACAAAACAAGTACCCACACGCCATAGTAAAATCCACAAGAAACAAAAACACCACCCCTATCCCAATACTCTTACCCTAAACATGCATTCCCGGAAATGTCAGTTAGCATTGAAGTAATTGAAGGAAATCTGGGGGCCTATTAATCAAGGGGATAGCTTCTCAATTCAGTGTAGCTCCAGTCTTGATTAATTTCCTTCAACACAAGACGATTTTAATGCCAGTAAATGCTCGGCATCACAAATTAATGAAGGACGAAACCAAGTGATTTACCAATTCAGTCTGTACCGGTACCCTTTTATTTCTGAAGAACAATACAAAGATCTGGATTCTTCATTACATTAATCTGATTTAAATTTCTCAAGTGCTAACTAGTACAGTTACTTCATATCACACTATTAAAATGACCTTAACATGCCCGAGTCCTCAACACTAGGTGATAATATTTAACAAGCCATTGCTGTGACTGCAGACATTCCCTTCTGATTTAGATCCGATTGTTCATTTCTTAATCCATGATGCACAAGTTCAAGTACTGTCTACAAAACTCGTGAACATTCACAGCTTGGTCAAAATCCACATTAACTTAATTGAGCTTCATTTTTTAAAATAAATTACATATTTAGAAATTGAGAACTCATGGCAGCTATAGTCTCAAATTGGCAAAATAACAAAACAGAACAATAATCTCTCCCACAACATTAAAAGGAAATAAATGTTTCTTTTTTAAATGTGCTAATTAATACCTGCAATGACCGGTATCAGTCATGTCAGTTATTCCCCAGTTACAATATTATGAGCACAGAGAAGATCAGTAATAAACTAGTCAATATGACTGGAGATTTGTTAATCCAAATAGCACTAATACAATGTTATGACCCAATTGGGCCAGGAGGACTGTCACAGTAGCAGAATGTGCGAACACCCTATAATTTTGTCCGATGAAGTCGTATACTACATGGCTGGGATTGTCATCATCTAGGATACTTGGACCATATGGTTGATCAGGTCTATCACACGATGACTGTAGCCACACTCATTGTCATACCTGTGGTGAACAATACAAATGACAGGTTTTAATAGGAATAGAGTATCGTATAAGCATAGGTAAATTTGGCTGATTAATAGCCTGAATATCAAATCTATCTTACATAGTGTAGGCAACGTACGATAGTTGGACACTTCGATATGAATCAATCCGAACAACTGTCAAGAGAGCGACACATAGGTATGTCACCTTGTGACTGTGCATTTGATCAATACAATTGAGTCAACTCTCAGCTCAACAAACTGTTAATCCAGAAAAGCCACACCGTAATAATGCATCCCATGGAAATTGTTTATATTTAATCAGACTTGGAGGCAGGATATTCAGATCTTGCGTGTGTGTGTGTGCATGGGCCTCTAGACTAAAAACACATCATACATTTCACACAGGGTTCATGGCCTATTTGAGAGGTCAAATTCCATGACTTTTCATGACCTTTTGGGCCAAGATTTTGCCAGGATTTGCAAAATTGTTTTGGATGAAAATCCAATTCTGACAAAATAGATAGGCTTTAACTCAAGTATGATGTTTAATTGACGAGGAATCTCCAAGAGTTTTCTCCCCTTATGAACTTGTGTTTTGCCGTTTTGCAACAGCGAGGTGCAACTTTGCATAAAGCTTGAGCCCTTCAGGTTGCACATCACTGGCAATGACAATACATATTGTTATAAAATTTTGACTTCTTTGTCAGTGATGTTGAAGTTGGATTGAAAGATGAACTATAGTCTATATTATAAAACTTGAAATAAAGATTACCTTTTTTTCCAAAAGAAGTCAAAATTAGTCTAAAGTTGAGCCTAAACAAAAAACATTAACCCAGAAAACTTTCAGACTCCAAAAGAAGTCAAAATTATTCTAAATCCAGCCTAAACAAACATGCAGCTTCGCAAAAAGATCGAGCCCTTCAGGGTGGCACATCATTTGAGGTTGCACATCATTGGCAATGCACATCGTTTAAAATAACAATACATTTATTAAGAAATATGATTTCTATATCAGTGACGTTGAGGTTGGATTGAAGGAGGAACTATATTATAAAACTTCAAATAAAGATTACATTTTTTTTTCGAAAGTAAGCTTACACATTCCATTGCATAGATCTGATGAATACATGTACATGTATAGTTAGGAACAATAGGTGTGCAATTTGGAGCACATTCTTGGTGTAACTTTGTGTGATATGTGAACAAACAAAGCTAATAACAATGCAATAGTTGGAGTACAGCTATCATTTCCAGTATGCAATGGGACACCAGCACTGCGGTAAACAATCACATTTGTATGCAAATAAAAGAATACAATGACAACTGTGTCCAATCATACTGTAATGCTCCATAATAATGTGCACTGAGACTGAGACATCACAAACTGATTCAAACTCAGTTTTAATTAATATAGTAAGTTATATGTGTGGACACATATATGGTTGTGCAAAAGCTTTAGGGTCAACCAGAATTTCATAGCGAAATTTAAGGAAATGGCGTCCTTCATTTAAGGCAACACGAAATTAAAAACTAACAGGGTTTCGGTACTGCGGGATTCCCCCGCCGGTTATTTTGATATTGTATTTCTGAAATAAAATAATGTCACCAAACTATTAGTAAATACTATAAAGGAATATACTGTAGGTCATTTGGTATGTATGCCTGTATATACAATGTACACTGCATCTCATGCCTTATAACAGGTTAGTATGACATACAAGAGATATAAAATTAGAAATTGAAATTTGAGGGCACAGAGTTGGGCAATGCATTGAATAAGTGTAGCATGATGTAAGCTTCAGGAAAATATGAGGATATGGGATCAGGCGAAGCTTAGTTTAGGTGATGGATAGTGGAGCACAGTGCCACGAGGGTGGGGACATGCTTCCATGGGTAGCGCACGAGTTGAATAAGTGTAGGATCATGCAAGCTGTGGAAAATATGATGGTATGGGATCGGGCGAAGCTTAGTTTAGAAGATATAGGATGGGGCTCGATGCCCCAGGGGTGGGGACATGCTCCCGGGGGTAGTGGATGGGTTGAATAAGTGTACAGGATGATCTGAGCTCCCAAACTATATGAGGGTATGGGGTCGGGCAAAGCTTACTTTGGGAGATATGGGGTGGGGCTCGGTGCCCCAGGGGTGGGGACATGCTCCCCGAGGGTAGTGGATGGGTTGAATAAGTGTAGCATGATGTAAGCTCCTGGACTTTCAGAGTCCAAAAGAAGTCAAAATTATTCAAAGTCCAGC
>JAVTVY010050237.1:0-22677 GCA_036873755.1 Hanleya hanleyi | reverse complement strand
CAATAAACTAAACCACACGTTACGGATTGCGAAAAAGTTATACTATGAAAATAAATTTAAACAGTTCAACAACAACATTCAGGGAACATGGAAAACTATAAATAGTTTATTAGGCAAGGCAAAATCTTCGATCTTGCCTTCTGCCGTTGTTGTAAATGGTACAGAGACCTCAAATCCTGAAGACATAGCAAACTGTTTCAATAAATATTTCTGCTCAGTAGCTACTGAACTTGCCGATAAAATTCCAGCTACCAATTCAGACTTCATGTCATATCTGAATAATAAATATACAAGTGAGTTTACGCTATCACCATGTAGCCCAGAAGAGATTTCTGGCGTAGTTCAATCTCTGAAAAAACGCCTCCCCTGGCCAGGATGGAATTCGCATGTCGCTAGTAAAACCTATAACAAACTACATTACCTCTCCACTGTCGTTTCTACTAAATCTGTCGTTCACAACAGGTGAATTTCCGAATATTTACAAAATTGCTAAGATCAGCCCAATATACAAAGGTGAGGAAAAAAACAGAGTAACTAATTATAGACCGATATCTGTACTGCCTTGCTTCAGTAAAATATTTGAAAAAGTTATGGCAAACCGAATGATCTCATATCTTGAAGACCAAGGCATCATCAGTCCCAGTCAATACGGATTTCGTCCAAACCACTCAACTTCCCATGCTGTAGTGTCGCTATATGAAAAATTAGCCATGGCCAAGGAAAACAAACAATTTAGCATAACAACGTTTCTTGATTTAAGCAAAGCATTTGATACTGTCAATCATAATATACTTCTAAAAAAACTTGATTATTACGGCTTTCGAAATATAGCAAATGACTGGTTCAGAAGTTACTTCTCAAACCGCACCCAAATTGTCTCCCTAAACAATACATTCTCAACACCTTCTAACATTACATGCGGAGTTCCCCAAGGTTCCATTCTTGGCCCAATCTGCTTCTTACTTTACATCAATGATATCACAGCTGCTTCAGATGTTGAAATTACTCTGTTTGCCGACGACACGAGTATTACCTACTCTTCCTCCGACCCGAAACTCCTTTCTGAAACCATGAATGTGGAATTATGCAAATTATACGAATGGTTTTGTTGCAATAAGCTCTCTCTAAATGTTTCCAAAACAAAATGCATATTCTTTTAAGCCGCATCGTTCGTCATCTTCGTTTCATCCAATTATAAGAATTAACAACATTGACGTAGAACTTGTTGAAAATTTCAAATTTTTAGGAGTATATTTTAACAACAAACTCAACTGGCAAACACACATAAGCAAACTAAGCTCAAAATTATCAAGAAACATCGGAGTAATCAATAATATCAAGGACTGTGTCAATAAAAATACATTAATCACTCTGTACTATACATTATTTTACGCACTCGTTACATACTGCAATTTAATATGGGCGAATACCCTTCCTACTCACACTGCCCCACTTACTGTTCTACAAAAGCGACTGGTTCGTATCATTTGCAAAAAAACTAAATACGCACATACTCAACCATTATTCATCCAACTAAGCATGTTAACTTTCAATAAAATCAACGACTATGTAATCCTAAATTTAATCCACAAAGCTATACACCAACCACTTTCTTTACCAAATCGCTTCCGAACTTACTTTACCAGACTGGAAAACATTCATCAATACCAAACACGACAGAAACACCTCAATCTTTATCGACCGTTCTACAATTCTCAACTATCATTTTATACTACTTATATCAAAGGACCGCGAATATGGAACCAACTTAACGCAGAACTCAAGTCAATTACTTCCATATCATTATTCAAAAAAAGATTAAAATACCACCTAATAACTCGCGACATTCAAAACTAAAAGTAAAATGACCATCCAATAGCCTACTATAAAAAATTATATCATTACATTAAGTCTCATATATATTGGTGTATGTGTGTGCGTGCGTGTGTGTACATGTGTGTTTATATAAATATGTAATAATCATATTATCAAATAATCATAGTTATATATATCATTGTATCATATGTTCCCCAAGTACACCTATTAAGCTATCCTCTCCTTTGTATATACGTTCAAAACAAATGTTATTGATCTCTCTGAGCTCATATAATTCACCATTATATTATTAGTAAATATATTTATATACTTAAATTTATTTTTTATTATAATATGCACTAAATTATTATGGGATAGAACAAGCCCATCTGGGTTTTATTCCCGCCATTATCACACCAACCATTATGTATACCTATATTGTATTATCTGAACCATTATTTTACCATTGTTATATTTATTGTTATGTTGGTATATGGTGAATAAATATCAATCAATCAATCAATCCCCACTTTACACGCCCAGGAATGGGCCAGACAGGTAGATAAATGTATTAGGAAGATATCTAGACCACTCTAAAAGTGGCGCAAATTCGATTTCTGGGTGATCGGGAGCAACAAGCACAGTAGGTGTAAATTAACCATACCCTTGTACTACCCGTTTAGCGCTGTCTCAGAGGGTATGGCATCTCCACTTTAAACGCCTCAAAATGGGTCCGACAGGTAGATAAATGTATTATGAATATATCTAGACCACTCTAAAAGTGGCGCAATTCGATTCCTGGGTGATCTGGAGCAACAAACACAGTAGGTGTAAATTGACCATACCCGGATAACACCCATTTAGTGCTGTCTCGGAGGGTAAGGCATCTCCACTTTAAACGCCCAAAAATGGGTCAGACGGGTAGATAAATGTATTAGGAAGATATCTAGACCACTCTAAAAGTGACGCAATTTCGATTTCTGGGTGATCTGGAGCAACAAACACAGTAGGTGTAAATTGACCATACCCAGATAATACCCATTTAGCGCTGTCTCGGAGGGTATGACATCTCCACTTTAAACGCCCAAAAATGGGCCAGGCAGGTTCATAAATGTCTTAGAAAGATATCTAGACCACTCTAAAAGTGGCGCAAATTCGATTTCTGGGTGATTGGAAGCAACAAACACTGTAGGTGTAAAATGACCATACCCAGATAATACCCATTTAGCGCTGTCTGGAAAGGTATGGCATCTCCACTTTAAACGCCCAAAAATGGGCCAGACAGGTAGATAAATGTATTAGGAAGATATCTAGACCACTCTCAGAGTGGCCCAAATTCGATTTCTGGGTGATCTGGAGCAACAAACACAGTAGGTGTAAATTAACCATACCCTGGTACTACCCGTTTAGCGCTGTCTCAGAGGGTATGGCATCTCCACTTTAAACGCCCCAAAATGGGTCCGACAGGTAGATAAATGTATTATGAAGATATCTAGACCACTCTAAAAGTGGCGCAATTCGATTCCTGGGTGATCTGGAGCAACAAACACAGTAGCTGTAAATTGACCATACCCAGATAATACCCATTTAGCGCTGTCTCGGAGGGTATGGCATCTCCACTTTAAACGCCCAAAAATGGGTCAGACATGTAGATAAATGTATTAGGAAGATATCTAGACCACTCTAAAAGTGACGCAAGTTCGATTTCTGGGTGATCTGGAGCAACAAAACACAGTAGGTATGAATTGACCATACCCAGATAATACCCATTTAGCACTGTCTCGGAAGGTATGGCATCTCCACTTTACATGCCCAGGAATGGGCCAGACAGGTAGATAAATGTATTAGGAAGATATCTAGACCACTCTAAAAGTGGCGCAAATTCGATTTCTGGGTGATCGGGAGCAACAAGCACAGTAGGTGTAAATTAACCATACCCTGGTACTACCCGTTTAGCGCTGTCTCAGAGGGTATGGCATTTCCACTTTAAACGCCTCAAAATAGGTCCGACAGGTAGATAAATGTATTATGAATATATCTAGACCACTCTAAAAGTGGCGCAATTCGATTCCTGGGTGATCTGGAGCAACAAACACAGTAGCTGTAAATTGACCATACCCAGATAATACCCATTTAGCGCTGTCTCGGAGGGTATGGCATCTCCACTTTAAACGCCCAAAAATGGGTCAGACATGTAGATAAATGTATTAGGAAGATATCTAGACCACTTTAAAAGTGGCGCAAGTTCGATTTCTGGGTGATCTGGAGCAACAAATCACAGTAGGTGTGAATTGACCATACCCAGATAATACTCATTTAGCGCTGTCTCGGAGGGTATGGCGTCTCCACTTTAAACGCCCAAAAATGGGTCAGACATTTAGATAAATGTGTTAGGAAGATATCTAGACCACTCTAAAAGTGGCTAGCAAAATACTGTGGAATGTACACAGATTTTACTACGGCCCTTTAGAAATGTTCTTAATAGCACACATTTTGAAATATTGTTGTCAAATTTATATTCACAGCGAAGAAAATTTATTGGGGAAAACATGGTCCCGTTCTTGTTAGAAAAATCATAATGGTTGTCGAAATATATGGATTTTCACGAAGGTTACTACTTTCACATAGCGCGATTTTTGAATATCGAAACGGGAATAGGGAATAAGGAAATAAGTTCAGCGACGTCGCCAGCTTATACAAATTCCATTGGCGATGTTTCTTTCCCGTACAACGGTACATAACGTGCAAAGAAATTGCGCTGTCAGAGCTAGCTATAAGATCCATAGCGTCTCCCTTCCCTCAACGCTATGCCGGCGACAAATACATTTTATGATGGCCGAGAAGGGCCATCGTCAATTCGCCATCGTACGTCAAAAAACAGAGCGATGGAGCGATAGAGCGATGGCGATAGAGCGATAGAGCGATGGCGATAGAGCGACAGAGCTATGGCGATAGAGCGATAGAGCGATGGCGATAGAGCGATAGAGCGATGGCGATAGAGCGATAGAGCGATGGCGATAGAGCGATAGAGCGATGGCGATAGAGCGATAGAGCGATGGCGATAGAGCGATAGAGCGATGGCGATAGAGCGATAGAGCTATGGCGATAGAGCGATAGAGCTATGGCGATAGAGCGATAGAGCGAAGTACATGACTGCGCATGTCTCATAATCATGCATATTCATACGGTGATAATCGTACCTCCAACACAAGAGAGCTCGCCGCTAAACTCTAGTTATTATCAGGCGGATTCATGAATACTATAGGGGCCAGCGGCATACCATAAAGATTACACAGATAACACAGAGAGATAGACCGATAAGTTTCATTGTATATGGGCTAAAATAATAAACATTGGCTAAAAGATCGACATAAGAATCTAATAAATAAAGCAGTGATATTCGCTGTCTGGTCAACATATACATCTGGAACATTTGAAATCAAGTTTTGTAATTAATGCTGATCAACGCTTGTAAAAAAGTCAACGTAGAATCGAAATAGAAGAGGTCACTCTCCCCCCCCCCCCTAAAATATTGGTGATCTGATTTACCCATAGTCTCGTAATTTTTCGTCAAATTCAACTTCTAACTCCTCTGAAAGAAAAGACCAATTCATCCGTCGATGCGTAAGTTGAATTATTTGAAGTTGTGGGTGCCGAACGTGGCCATTTTCGCGTTTTTATCGAAAAAGAAAGGCGGATGTCATATGAAACTGATAATTCATTAAGATTGTGCTGATCGTGGTTGGACTTAACACTAAATCGCATAGAACAAACACCGATATTTTTATATTTTTATATCTTATTTGGTTTTGCTAGGTAATACACATTGTACATACAATATTTTATTGTACTAAACAAAAATGGTTGTATTTGTAATTAGAAACTCATGTTATACAACAAACAGATACATCGTCATTACACCTCGATTTATCTACGCAAACAACATCATAAGAGTCTAAACAGTAAATGCAGCGATGACCAATACTGGTAAAACAAGCGCCATTCGCAGTTCTTATACTGGAAATATTTATCGGTTTCGTACGCACATTTAAAGCATTTTGAACACTTTTCAACCAAGGGATTTTTAACTACTTTCATTTTATATATAGAAAATTTAATAATAGAAATACAGTAGTTGAGTGGCTGATTTCTGGGTTGTAAAAGACCAAGTATAACTTTTTCTGGAGAAAATATAATTGGAACACCCGCCGAAGCGAACGAATTTTCCAGTAAACTCCACCAAGGGTAGATATGTTCACATTCCCAAAACAGATGAATAATAGTCTCTGGAACTTTGCTACAAAATGTACATAAGTTAGATATATCAGGGAAAAGTTTATGTGCAAAAATGTTGGTAGTCAATACTCGGTTAATAATTCTGTATCGAAACCATTTATATTTCACATCTCTTTGTTACATTATTATTCCATATATACCACTCCGAATCACTATAATTTTTTTCAAGAACTGTTTAGTGCAGTAAATCTAAAGGTCAAGAGATTTCTATATAACATTTTACAGCCTTTTTTTTACACTTATTAATAGTGAAATAGGGGGCGGTATCAACGGTATCATATATTGTCTCTGTAATAGTCCAAATCTCATGTTGTTTGCTGCTTTCTGTACTGCTTGAGTAGTATATAAAACTGATATTGACGCAACTTGACCTTTGACCTAAAAATGTGCATATTGGGGAGAAAAACTACCTCCGAACACAGAAGAGTTCCAATTTTTACAGGTCACTGCGCAGATCAAGTGGTTGCCATGGTGACGTCACTTCCGGTCACTTGACTTTTGGGGCATGTATTCTTCCGCGGTGAAGCCGTCGGCGGTGATGCGGTCGCGGGAAAAAGCCTCCGTGGACAGAAAAAGTAGTCCCAAATACGCGGAGAGCTGAGGGAAATTCTCCGGCAATCTTCGAGACATTTTGGGAGCGAGAGGGGCCCCTAGTGGACCGATTGGGTTGAGTGAGGTGTCAAAGTGAAGCGCTCCTCCAGGGCGATCAAGTCATTGGTGGGTGTATGTAAAATTAGAATTTGTCCCGAAAATATAAAAAGCGGAACACGGACTTTACCCCTAAAATAGGGCCTGATTCGCACATTTGCATCTGTACGGGAAAATGCCTATATGGGTATAGGGGTGGTCATTTTTTTGTGGATTTTACTATGGGTTGTGGGGTCTCGTCTCATCACGTAAAACACGATGGGAAGGATCTCTGTGCTAAGCGGTGAAATTTTTCGAAAAGTTCACGGAGGTCTGGATAGGCCCATAGGCCTACTGGCTCAATGGATAGGTCCATACTTGGCAATTCACACATGTTCACTGCGATATGGGTTGTTAGATCTTGTTTTTCACGTCTCACCACGTAGAACACGATGGGCGGGGTCCCGAAGCTAAGCGGTGAATTTTTTTTAAAAGTCACTGCGCGCATGCGTAGTGGGTAAATGGTGCTGGGTGGCCGTTTTGGGGTCTAGGTGAGCCCTTAGTGGTGCGATGGTGTCGCAAGAGGTTTTATTTTGAAGCTCTCGCGGAGGAGCACCCGACTGAACTAATGTATCGTCCGTTTTCAATATTCTGCGCATGCGCAGTCTGGCCGTAGTATAGAAAGCAGGCATTTTGGGGGTGCGTGGGGGTGTGTTTGGGATAGAGATAGACCACTATTGGTCCAAATGGTTCGTGGGAGGTGTCAAAGTGAAGCTTTTGTGGGGTGGAGTCAGAATACAGGACATATATGGTACAATACAGGACAGATATTGTATAACACAGGACAGATATTGTATAACATAGGAGAGATATGGTATAATACAGCACAGATATGGTATAATACAAGACATATTGTAAAATACAGCACAGATATGGTATAATACAGGACAGATATTGTATAATACAGGACAGATATTGAATAATACAGGACATATATTGTATAATACAGGACGGATATTGAATAATACAGGACAGATATTGTATAATACAAGACATATATTGTATAATACAAGACATATATTGTAGCATCCGGATGTAAAACCACAGTCCCGGATGTAAAACAATGAAAACCCCGGATGTAAGATGAGGTCCCGGATGTAAAACAAAGGTCCCCGGATGTAACTGGTCATACATACTTAGGTTATTATTATGGCCAACATAGATACAGTCTGGTCATACATAATTATGTTATTATTATGGACAACAAACATACAGTCTGATATGTAATTTCTTACAATTAAGAAAAATTCAAAACGATAAATGTGTGAAGTATTAGCGATGTATATATTATCAGGATACTGTGCTGTTCCCGCAAGAGTACAAGTACATGGACAAGAAAAATGTACATTGGTAGAGTATATGTATATGGACAGATTACATGTACAGGCACATAGTACATGTATAGGCACATAATACATGCACATGTACTTTCGCTACTACTTGTACTGATGACGTCACCGACGACGTCATAGATGCTGTGGACATACATCAAATCGGGATTTACACCCCGAGAGCTAGAAAATGACACCTCCCACGGCGCATTCGGACCAATAGTGGTCCATCTCTACCCCAAACACACTCCCACGCACCCCCAAAATGCCTGCTTTCTATACTACGGCCAGACTGCGCACGCACAGAATATTGAAAGCGGACGATGCATTAGCCCAGTCGGATGCTCCTCCACGAGAGCTTCAAAATAAGACCTCGTACGACACCATCGGACCACTTGGGGCTCATCTAGACCCCAAAACAGCCACCCAGCAGTATTTACCCACTACGCATGCGCGCAGGAACTTTTTCGAAAAATTTCACCGCTTAGCCCCGAGACCCTGCCCATCGTGTTTTACGTGGTGAGACGAAGAAAACAAGACACCACAACCCATAGTAAAATCCACAAAAAATGACCACCCCTATACACATACAGGCATTTTCCCGTACAGATGCAAATGTGCGAATCAGGCACGATTTTAGGGGTAAAGTTCGTGTTCCACTTTTTATATTTTCGGGGACAAATACTCAATTTACATGCACCCACCCATGACTTGATAGGCAGGCCCGATAAGCCGGAGACCGACATTAGCCCTTTTGGACATGGTTGATAGGAGTTTTCCCCTACTGTAGGGGTAAAATCCGTGTTCCGCTTTTTATATTTTCGGGGACAAATCCTCAATTTACATGCACCCACCCATGACTTGATAGGCAGGCCCGATAAGTCGGAGACCGATATTAGCCCTTTTGAACATGGTTGATAGGGGTTTCCCCTATTGTAGGGGTAAAGTCCGTGTTCCACTTTTTGTATTTTTGGGATAAATCCTAATTTTACACCCACTACTTGATCGCCCTGGAGGAGCGCTTCACTTTGACACCTCACTCGACCCAATCGGTCCACTAGGGGCCCCCCCTCCCCCCCCCCCTCCAAATGTCCCGGAGATTGCCGAAGATTGCCGGAGAATTTCCCCCAGCTCCCCGCGTATTTGAGACTAGTTTTCTCTACGCGGAGGCTTTTTCCCGCGACCGCATCACCGCGGACGAATAATTGCCCCAAACGTCACGTGACCGGAAATGACGTCACCATGGCAACCACTTGACCTGCGCAGTGACCTGCAAAAATTGGAACTCTTCTGTGTTCGGAGGTAGTTTTTCTCCCCACTATGCAAACTTTTTAGGTCAAAGGTCAAGTTGCGTTAATATCAGTTTTATATACCACTTGCCTGACATACTGATAATTATTCCAGAAAATTGGCTGCGCATTTATAAATGGACTGAAAAGAGTCAAATGACAAAAAAAATCCGTTATTATCTAAAATATCATTTACAAACCGCACGCCTTTTCCATCCCAGTGACCTAAATGTAGAGCTTTATTATCAATTTTAATTTTTTCATTGTACCATTTCATTCGAGAAAGTTTGACAGTCCTCTAGTTGTATTTGAAATTCTGTCCAGGCTAGAAGCGTGTCCCTCCAAAATACGTTTTCCATCGTTGGTATAACATTAGTTCTTAAGAATGCTGAACCAACTCCTATTGGGTCTATATTCTTTGGCATATACATTTTCAAAATATTACCCCACTTGGAATTATCAGCTTGTAATATCCTAATCCACGATATATTTTGTGCCTGGATTACATATTAACAATAGGGTTATCTAAACCGCCATGTTCAAGTGGTTTAACAGAAATTTTTCTGAAAATTTTATCAGGTTTCGAGTTCCAAACAAATTCAAAATAGCGTTTCTGGAATTCATTTATAAGTGGTTCGGGTGGGTTTGGAAGAGAGGAAAATAGATGGTTGAGTTTCGGCAACAACAAGCATTTATAAAATGACATTTCGTCCTAGTGAAGTCAATCCTATTTTGGACCATATCTTCATGATTATGACAATATCTTTTAATTTATCTTTGTAATTTTTTCAACCTTTTCGGCCAAATTGTTTGTAAACACAAGACCTAATAGCTTAAAGTCACCTTGTGACCAGTCTAAATTCCATTTAGTACGAAACCACTGAGAAAATGTTGGTACTTGGCATAAAACTGCAATTTAAAACCAGTCACGACAAATTTAGACCCGCGAAAGAAGAATTAAAGAGGTGGGTCGGGGTACACCCCCATGTAATTTTAGATTTATTTCACACGCTTCTCTACTAATTTTCGGCCCATTTCAAGGCACCCCCTCGTAATTATTGAGGGTGGAGAGACGAAGTGGTCCTTGGTCTCCGCTCTTTGAGACATTCCGTTTTTTGTGCAATGCGGGAGTATAGGGGGAGAGGCAAATCTTAATAAATTAATATCCTATCAACGTTCTCCAATAATTGAACATTAATAAGCGTCAATCCTTCCCCCCTCCGTGTCATTAATCAAAGATCTTTTTTTTATATATTCATAATGGCATTCCTTGAATCAACTCAGAGTCGCTTTCTTGTACAGAATTTTTCTTAGTATGCATGGCGTTGATATTCATTTTGATCGCCATGAAAATCTTGTACCGACAAATACCGTGAACACAAAGGTAGGCAAAAATGTCGACTTGTCTCGTTTTGGTGTAGTCATGCGCAGTCATGTACTTCGCTCTATCGCCATCGCTCTATCGCTCTATCGCCATCGCTCTATCGCTCTATCGCCATCGCTCTATCGCTCTATCGCCATAGCTCTATCGCTCTATCGCCATCGCTCTATCGCTCTATCGCCATCGCTCTATCGCTCTATCGCCATCGCTCTATCGCCATAGCTCTATCGCCATCGCTCTATCGCTCTATCGCCATCGCTCTATCGCTCTATCGCCCTATGGCACGATGGCGAAGTGACGATGGCCCCTCTCGGCCACCATAACATTTCCCTGGTGGTAACTTGAACATCTCCATGGCGCACTTATTATTACCTTTGCGCCCTACTGAACCTTCATTGACTTGAAAAAATGGGCTGCCATGAATAAAAATACAGAAATGGCAGACTAAATGGCCCTTTGTCGGTCATATATTAATTACAGACGTTAAAATTATCCCTATGGAGCCTCAAAATCGCCTAAAATCGAGGGTCAAGAAGATGGGCATTTCCGTCATAATAGACCCATACAGGGGATGATGATCACAACATCGATTATGGTATTTTTATTCATGGCGGCCCATTTTCAAAGTAAATGAAGGTCCAATAGGGCGCAAAGGTAATAATAAGTGCGCCATGGAGATGTTCGAGTTACCACCAGCAAAATGTATTTGTCGTCGGCATAGCGTTGAGGGAAGGGAGACGCTATGAATCTAAGCTATGTCAGAGCAAGCATGCGACTACATACCTCTATGTGGAATTACAAATAATATTAAATGATTCATTTACAATCTGATTCATTATACTTCTTAGTAACGCATATGTATTCACAGAGAATAATTTTGTTACCTTAGAGAAGCAATCTATATTACAAACATGTACTACAAACTGTTTTCCATTACATATACACCACCGTTTCAAGGCATGCGCAAAATTAGATAAAATAAACTTATAAAATGCAAAAAAAATACGAAATATCTGATGTGGCCGATATCTTGAATTACCATGATACTCTGCTCTAGATTGTATAAAAAATACACTGAGATCAACTAGATCAACTATACACTGATACAGTTTTATCTATCACGTGAGTTCTGATGAAGAATTTATTTTCATCCAAAACCCCATCTTTTTTCCGTTGTTACCATGGTAAACATGGAAACAAGGCTAAAAATTATATTGTTAACCATCACCGGTAACACAAACATCACTCTTCATGATCACTATATATTGGTCTATCAATTAAAATAAGTTTGGCTTGTTCTTCTCTGGGGAGGGGTACACCCTATTTTAACTCTTTTCGACCCCGGCCGCTCGACTAAAGTATCACCCTCATCACATGTGCCCAATTGACCCCTGACCGCAGTCGAATGCACTAGCACAGTTCCGAAGAATTTTAGACAGCTTTGGGGTGTGGTCTTCGGAGCTGATTGAAACAGTCTACTGGCGAAGCTGACAATTCGACTGGTCAATTCTCGGTGAGAAAAGGGGACCTTCCAATCAGCACAGGGAATTAGGGGTAGAGGCAACTGAGCCGCAGGTTCATTGTTTTATTCCCTAACTAGTTTGAAATACCAGGAAGGCTACCATAACAACATGTACCTTATAGCATATCTAGAACAATTAACTGGCACACGGCGCTTTGATTTGCGATCAGCGACAAATCTATGCAGTCGACCTATGATCGCCGAACAAGCTGTCACCCCTACACAGTTATAGCGTCCATTGCATCACACACTACGGCAGTTCCATACGCATTGACTAGATTAATGCGACACTCAAGCAAAAATCAACAACATAAACTCGTTATCAGTGAATCGGATATATTTTGTTAATGACTAATGAGGTTATTACAGTGATAGAAGAAGGTTTGTATTGGTGGAGTAATCTCAGTCTGAGAGCTTGTTCGGAGTTTGCTATATTATATGCGTACACAATTTGGTAGCTCTGAACCACACATAATATATCTACCCACCCAATTACATGTTAAGATGCCCATTACCTATTCGCCTCCTAGCGGTGGATTGTGCAACTAACGATACCATCATATGAGTATTGTCACGTAGTATATATGTACCAAATTTGGTGACTCTAAACCACTTGCAATGGTGTCTATCAGCCCAGTTACTTATTCAGATTCCAGTTACCCATTCGCCCCCATTGTGGTGGATCGTGGAACTAATGACACCATCATGTAGGTACTGTCTCGTAGTATATATATATACCATTAAGTTTGGGGGCACTAAACCACTCGCAAGGGTGTCTACCAATCACAAATACTTATTCAGATGTCAGTTACCTATTCGCCCCCTAGCCGTGGATCGTGAAACTAACCGTACAATCATGTAGGTATTGTCTCGTAGTAAATGTGTACCAAGTTTGATAACTGTAAACCACATGCAAGGGTGTCTACAGACGCTAGAATACCTTGCATCGTGAACTTTGAACCGTGAACTGGCATCTAGCTTCACAACAAAATAGTGAACTGTGAACCGTGAACTGGCAGCTAACTTCCCGAACAATTTGCATTTTGCCTCAAGATAAGTTAGACGTTTCAATCCCGAGATCAGGTATCATGTCGATATTCTCGAGTGTAGCACCACTCATCATGTAATCCACCACAGGGGATGTGTCCGAATCTGTTGTCCGAAATTTATGTATATTTTTTTTATCTTTTTTTATACTACATATTAAATAATAGTAAATGGTCCCAATATGAATGGTCCCACTATTGGGGCAACATTTGCGAAAACAAATAGCAAGAAATTTTCTTGGTTAAATTTGACATGGCTACTCGCATTCAAAAGTGCACTATCTGGCCGATCCGTTGGCTTATACTAGCCAACGGTCGAACCAATAATTCCATTCTGTTCTCTCTAGACCCTTCGCCAAATTTGACTTCTTTGTTATGTTGTTTAATCGGAAAAGTTGGCGTTGTAGAAATGCGGTTTACTCGATATGTACGTGGAGACAAATTCTGACTTTTGACAAGCTAGTCAAGTTTTAGTATGGTGTCTCATGTCACGAGACGCTATGTTATCACTTGGCTAGGCTCTACAGTCAATCCGATAACTGTTGCTGATTTCATGTCCCCAGATATCTGTACAAACTCTCCTCCTCTTCACATTTTCAGGAAGAAGACGGTTAACGGTTAAGATGGGGAATTTCTGGGGCCACGCTCTGCCAGGATCCTTCTTCATCGTTTTCTCTCTATGGTGGACAGTGTCGGCATTTTGCCGCTATTACCGATGCAAGAGAGGCGGGACCCGGTACACTTCCACCCTCACTTTTCCCTGTCGGTGTTTCTGCGGTAGACTAAAGAACTGGCCCATTGAGGCGTGTGCCAAACTTATCCTTGTGTCCGTCGGTTTCACCTTAGAAATCCTCCCTGGAATTTGGGGCGGCAAGTTTGCGGGGCTGAACAACGCGCAACACGCCACAATGTTCTTCTACTTTGGGTTCTCGGGGGTTGTTGACCTTTTGACCTATTTCAAAGCGCCCGTTTCAGTTCCAGAGGACATGGATTACATAATACTGACAATGGCACTAATGGTGGAAGGCATCTTGTTTCACTTCCACCTTCACGGCCGATCAGAGCTGAGCGTTCTACTCCATACATTGCTGATATACGCTATTGTGTGCAACATACTATCGGTTCTGGCAGAAATGCGGTATCGCCACAGCCTATTATCCACTTTGGCTCGTGCATACTTCCTGCTATTACAAGGCACCTGGTTTTGGCAGACTGGATTTATCCTGTACAACCCCATACCAGGAGCCGTGCCGTGGAAGCAGAACGGCCATGATGAGATCCTCTTAGTGACACTATTTTTCACCTGGCACGGGTTTGCTGACATGCTCATCATTCTAATCATCGGAGCGGTGATCCGTCGTGTTGGCTGTGATTGGGACAAGTACGATAAGGTAGAGGCGAACGAGTATCTGCTTCTAGAGAGAAGAGATCAGGCAATGGTCAGACTATACGATGACAGTGACAGTGATGTAGAGATTGACAGATCGGCAACTACATCATTGAACTCGAATCCGTAGCTGACTAATCTAGATAAATTATTTTACACACCGATTGATATTGTATGCTGCGTAAAATGAGACGATATTTTGAATTATCTAACCGTTTTCTCTGGAACTGCAGACCGATTATTTATGGTTTGCATTTTGCATGAACTTTTGCTGATACGGGCTCTCACATTCTGCTCTTGTGTTACTAAGCAGAAAATTCAGGATTTAAATCATAACGATTCCCCTTTATGGTTCTCGATGTTAGGTCATTTCGTCTCGCGACATTTCCGTATGCGCCGTTTCGGTAAGCGACACTTTAGGTTTGTTGTAGAGATAGCTATATACGCTCGTTATAATGTTAATCCCTGGTATAGTGAAATAAATCGTACATGCCAGGAGATTGCATCCGGGCTATTTCTTCAGAACCCGCTCAAACCAGTTTTGGCCCGAAGCTTAAACTTGCATGCTCTGAGATCGTCAGACTGGGTTGGGACTTAGAACGAACAAGACGTATATATAGAATTCGGGCTGGTTGGAGGGAAGATTTTAATGGGGGATATTTTAGTTCTATATCGTGCTGGGTGTTGCTAGGCGGGGCACACCTATTTTTACGACATCTGGCGTCAGATTATAAAATTAATTTGTAACGGTTGAGGCCCAATTTACGCCTTCAAACCAGACTGCGAAAAATCTCGGTAAACAAACGCGGGGTGGAAGTCGGCCATTTGTCCTCTCTCTTCGCGTTCCCCACCTTCCCTGTTTTCTTGGCCGGCATTGCACAGGCAATTAATCGGTTCGTCTCTTTGAGAGACTCGATATGCTCAATTCGGTCCGTGTTATTAAATATAGTCCTGGTATTTAGCCTGTTGAACTAGTCAACAGTTCTTGGGAATAGTGGATTTACTATATTCATTTATTGCATTTGGTGTCGTCGTGTATACAGCATTATTGTCCTGTGATAAACGCGAAGTGTTCCTAGTAGTGGCATTTTGGCCGTTCGTGGTCAATAGATTGGTAACAACCGGATAAATTGACTCAGTGATATTGAATAATTTGAGCCTGGCAGGGTTATACAATTTTCAAATATTTTTACTGGGTTATCATATAGAGCTTGTATATCGGGGAGATTCAAATTTTTATGGAAGTTTTTGTCCATTGTCACTCCAGGTGTTACTGTGTGATGTTGTCTATGTGCTTCTGTACGATTGAATTGTATTGTTTCTGAGATTGACTTTTGTGTGAGATTTCTGCTATGTGTTAGTATTGATGGGTCTTTGGATTGGGATTGAAGATTTTGCCGACCTTTATGAGAAATCTGTAATTGGAATGCAATTGTGTGTTGGAATACAATAGTAAATGCTCAGATTGTTCGCGGGTCAATGTGACTTTGTCTTCTGCTAACTTTTTCCCGTCCTGATAAAAGCGAAACCCGTTTTTTCTGTTTCAAGATATATATATATACATTTTTTGAACGGTTTGTCGGCTGTCAACTGGTCGGCTAAATAATATATATATATTGCCTACATTTTGGTTGTCCAATACATGATTCTGATTGCTCAGTTGACAGCTTGGGGCATTATCAGTCATGCGAGCCACATTCATGGCGACACCATGGTGTTGTCGCTGCCATATATTATAGTATTCATGGCAAAGCCATGGTGTTGTCACTGCGACAATAGTAATCCGACTTCCTTCAATCCTTTTGAATTGAGTTAATAATTTATATATCCTGTCTGTTTTCTCCCTTCTCTTGGATCAGTTTAGGAAATTAAGCTATGAAATTTAATTGAATGGGAACTGGCCTATGCTCATCATTGAGGGGTCTGAATGATAGACTGAAGGATGTTAATGATGTTGAGCTCGAGACAGACTATTTCCTGTTTGTATTTGAACAATGTGTTATTAGCGCCTGGATGTGGTCGAGTTTAAAATCTAGTTTGTGTTCTGTGTTGTATTCCTCCAGGCACGGGAAACTGTGTTAATTTAAGATTTATTTATGTTGAACACAGGTGGCCTGACTTTGTTTTCCAGGCACAATTGATAATTGATTTTTTTTTCTCCCCCAGCCCCACCCTGGGTTTCTTTAGTGCCCTATTCATGATTAGTCGTAAATTGAAATAGTGCAAGATTAACAGAGAAGTTGCAACAACGTGTTGACTGTGTGGTAACACGTGTTGCACTTGTTCTATAGAGGGGTCTTCGCTATTAAATGGATATGGCTGATTAGGCACAATTGATTTGTTTCGTCAGTTTGAACTCGAACCTGTACATGTTTAAATATTTGTTTTCATTCACTGAATGTGAGCAGTTGACACTGCGTTCCATTTTTCGTGTCCAATTTGGTTTTCCCTAGGGGACATAACGAGGTACACGGTCTTTCTTCTGCTTTAATGAGTTTCTGGAGTGGAAACTGAGTGTGAGGAGTTGACACTGCTATTTATTTTGGTGTAAGATTTGGTGTTTTGTAGTGGACATACCAATGTGGGCTGTCTTTCATTTGCTTCAGTGAGTTTCTAGAAGGAAACTCATTGAAAGCCTTTGATATATTTGCATTTATTTGACTATATTTTGATTGAGTATTCCTTATTGTTTTGGACTTGTTTGCATATACCGTATATCATTCTACTAAAACATGGCAGATTTGGGGCCCATTGATGTGTCAGTTGCTACAGAGGAAGCACTGCAAAAATTGAAAGGGGTGGGAAGTAGTCGAAGTGCACGTGTGGTAGCCTTGCAGGAAGAGGGCAGGTTGGTTAGTTTTAAGCATTTTATGCAGGCGACTCAGTTTAGTGCCGGGCATATAGCCGATCTAGTGCTAGAGGGGCAGATTATAGGTCTAGACTTTTCGGGAAGTCCGGAATAAATTAATGCTTTAGCTGACCGTCGTCTTGAAGAAATCATTGGATCATGGAAAGTTGAAATAACGGCTCGAGTAGATGTATTGGATGTAGAAATGGGCCAGTTGCATGATGATGTCAAGGCATACGAGCTCCAGATAGGCCAGTTGGATGAGAAAATTGTGGTACAATGTCAACAACTAGGTCAACAAATAGGTCAAGTTGATGGTAACGTGGAGCAAGTTGATGATAAGGTGAAGCAAGTTGGTAATAAGGTGAAGCAAGTTGATGATAAGGTGAAGCAAGTTGATGATAAGATGAAGCAAGTTGATGATAAGGTGAAGCAAGTTGATGATAAGATGGAACAAGTGGGTTTAGATATGAGGAATGTTGTTACATTGCTTAGTGCTCCAAGCAAGATTTCATCACATGCGACCTCTGAACAGACAACGGGGGACGCTGGTCAGGCGGACCCAACTCCTGTTGTTGTAAATAATAGACCTGAACAATTGGTTGAAGGTGAGGGAGAGACTGCAAATCAATTGAATGCGGCCCCGGTTCATCAAAATGAACCACATGTTCAAGTAAATGCACCAGCGGCCCTTCCCGACCCCCCATGTCCACTAGATCTAAATGGAACAGCAGGACTGGACGCTGGTCTGGCTAGGGATGTAAATAATGTATTTCATCAGTTGCCGCCCGGTGGCCACACTTCAGCTCCGAACTTCCAATGCCCAGTAAATAGGAATGAATTGTTTTTAGACAATGCTATAGTAGGGGGACAATATCCTCAAGGGGATATAGATAATGGGAATCTGGCCGATGTGTCCGCTACTGATACCGAGGGGGAGGTTGAGGCCTCTCCTAGTAAATGTAGCGAATGCTCGTCCAGATCGAGATCAACCGAACGACATGTATCCCGAGAACGCTACCGTAGCCAAAGTCCCCGGCTTCCCAAGACTTTATTGTTTTCAGGGACCAGAGGGGACTGGTTTCCATTTAGGGTTAAATTTAAGTTGGAAGCTGAAAGTAGACAGTGGAATAAAGACCAGTGTCTTAAGAAATTAACCGACTGTATTCATGGCGATGCCAAGGTGTTTTACAGCTATCAATCGGAGGCTGTCAAAACCTCGTTTGATATGCTCCTCAAAGCAATGGAATGCCATTATGATAGTAGGGAACCTCCGCGTGTAGTTAGGTAGCGGTTGCAGGCGGAAGTGCAGGGTTCCGAGGATACTTTAGAGGAGTTTGCTTTTAGATGCGCTAGGTTGGCAAGGGACGGGTATCCGAATGCACCGAAAAAGATTATTGAGTCAGTAGCGGTGGAACATTTTCTCAGGGGATGCAGGGAAATACAGGCTGTGAGATTTGCTATGGAAAAGAGCCCCACAACAATCTCGGAAGCCTTGAGTTATGTGAACTCCTCACGATATAATCTGTGAGACTTGAGTTTTCAGACGGTTACATGTAGGACTGTTAATGTTGATTCAGTGGGGGAGGCTTTTCCTGATGCTTGTAAGGCAGAAGGGGAAGGGATAAATAAGAGGTCCCCTCGCCGTCGGTCATCGCGACCCTTCCGTCCACCACGACTCTGTTACTCGTGCCGTAAACCCGGTCACATAAGCCGCTTTTGTCCTGTTAGACGTGGTTTAGATGGGTGGGCTGAATTAGCAACTGCAAATGGCGGTGTGGGGTCGTCCACGGGGAACGAGGCAGGTGTTACTGAACTTACTGCAGCAGTCAGAGATGTTACTCTGTCTCGTTCCCAGGGGTGGGCGATGTCCATTCCAGTTAAGGTTGGGTTTGTGCCGGTGACTGCTGTGGTAGACACGGCCGCCCAAGTCACCGTCATGAGTGAACATCTATTTGCCAGGTTGGGTCTTCAGGGGTTGTCGTCTTCGCCTATTCGGTTGACTGGTGCATTTCGGGGAATGACCAGTATTGGAATGCTAGTTCGGCAGGTCCCACTATCCATCTCCGATTTTCACTGTACTGGAAATATAGTGGTGGCACCCTTGGTTGACGACCTGTTGCTAGGCTTCGATTTCCTATCAGCCTATGGAGGTGTTGTAGATTTTAGGGTTAAACCCTTGGTTATTGGAGACACCAAGATTTTTGCAGTTTGAATTTTTATGGAATGGTGACTTGTTTAATGTGGGCTCCATTTCGCTCTGCCAGTAACTGATAAATGGTGAAGTTAGTTGATGGGCCGTTGGTGACACATTTCGTGTATGCGTCTGAAGAGAGGTAGTATAGTGTCAGCCTTGTGGGGATATATGGATGTGTGCCATCACGGGTATGCAGTGATGGATGTATTGTATTAGGTTTTGATTTTCTATGTGAAATTATCCTATTTGGGGGTTGATTTGATTTTGTTGTACAGGATGTTTGTTTGAGGCATTGTGGAATTCAAGAAAAAAAATACATAAAATTCTAGACCCAAATCGTTCGTAATGTGTTCTGTAATGTAATGTGTATTTTGGAACTATTGGTGTATGTTGTAGAACTCTGGTGTGTAGTCGGAAGTTGGATGTTGTTTGGGAATTATGATGTGTGCTGCGGCGCTATACGTGTAGTGTGTTATAGAAGAATATGATGCGTTGTGATGAACTAGGTGTTTAAGTAATCTGTGTGAGGGAACCGGGTGCTGGACGCCTGGGTTCGATGGTTGCTGTGTGATTAGATAATTTCTGTGTGTGAAGATTCTGGGTGGTAGATATACGCGTCTCAATGTGATTTCTGTTTGAGATTGTATAACTGTGTGTTCTTTGTGGGTTTTTCTGTGTGTGTTAAGCTATGTGACACGTTCATGTGAGGTTAATATATGGGGTGACTTGGAGAAGATGTAGTTTGAGAATCTGTAGTGCGGGTGGTCATGTCGGAGACCTGGGGTTGAGGAAGACGTACGATTCCTATTCATCCCATGTCTTCACCATGAAGCCCTGAAGAGAGTTGTCTATCCGATATCTTGTGGTTCGCGTTATGATTTATGGTGAATCCGGTGGGGCAGGATAGCTACCACTCGGGGAGTGAATACATGCGTCATTATTCGATTATAGTCTCAACCCTGTTTTAGTTATGAGCTCTACGATTTTGTGAGTGTGAGCTTAATATCTGTGGAGGTGTAGCAATTATGGTTATGTGTTTCCTCTGCAAACATTCTCTTTGGTGGGTAGCCGTTTGCGAGAGCGTATGTACATTGGGATCAGTGGCGTGTAGTGCGCACACACGTTTCTGACTCTTCGTGCGTACGCCCTTGAAGGGCCCTTTCCACTCGAAACTGTTGGCTGCTGACGAGGGCGAGCCTTGAAATTATTAGGGGAGGGAGAATGGGGAGCTCAATATATAGTCTGGACAGCCAATAGTTTATAGGCTTGTTCCAGTAGTGGATTTTATGACGGACTGGTGCTTATTGCGGCCATGTAGCCGGTAGGCTGGCCAGCCAATTTATAGTCTAGATACCAGTCCTGGTTTGGATAATGTTCTTGTATTTATTGCGGCCATGTAGCTGGTAGGCTGGCCTGCAGAGTATATTTTTAAGAATTAAAGTGAGCAGTCCCATGCGGCTGACTGTATTTATTTGGGCCGTAAAGCTGGTAGGCTGGCCCGCCGATCATATTTTTGAGAAATAAAGTGATCAGTCCCATTTGAGCGAGATTTTTAGTGGGCTTGGGTGTAATTATAGACAGTCTGCTATTAAGACTGGACTAGTGGGATGGTTACCATTTTATTGATGTTGGGTATTTTTAGAGCGCAGTGTACTTTTGTACACTGCATGTTACGGATTTTGACACATGTGATATAACATGGAGAATTCACGTCTTTGTCTCGCGTTTTAGTAATTATTGGCAGCGCTAGAACAGCGGTTGCTTGCGACAGGAAGGGTTCTAGCTAGGCGAAGTAAGACTCTCGCCAAAAAGAAAACGGGGAGGGGTGTTGTAGAGATAGCTATATACGCTCGTTATAATGTTAATCCCTGGTATAGTGAAATAAATCGTACATACCAGGAGATTGCATCCGGGCTATTTCTTCAGAACCCGCTCAAACCAGTTTTGGCCCGAAGCTTAAACTTGCATGCTCTGAGATTGTCAGACTGGGTTGGGACTTAGAACGAACAAGACGTATATATAGAATTCGGGCTGGTTGGAGGGAAGATTTTAATGGAGGATATTTTAGTTCTATATCGTGCTGGGTGTTGCTAGGCGGGACACACCTATTTTTACGACAGGTTCAAGTTTTTGTTATATGGATCAACATCATTCTGTCTGATTTAGCTGCTTCTAGTTGTTTTACCGATATGTCAATGCTATATGGGCCAACATCATTCTGTCTGATTTAGCTGCTTCTAGTTGTTTTACCGATATGTCAATGTTATATGGGCCAACATCATTCTGTCTGATTTAGCTGCTTCTAGTTGTTTTACCGATATGTCAATGTTATATGGGCCAACATCATTCTGTCTGATTTAGCTACTTCTAGTTGTTTTACCGATATGTCAATGTTATATGGTCCAACATCATTCTGTCTGATTTAGCTACTTCTAGTTGTTTTACCGATATGTCAATGTTATATGGGCCAACATCATTCTGTCTGATTTAGCTACTTCTAGTTGTTTTACCGATATGTCAATGTTATTTGGGCCAACATCATTCTGTCTGATTTAGCTGCTTCTAGTTGTTTTACCGATATGTCAATGTTATATGGGCCAACATCATTCTGTCTGATTTAGCTACTTCTAGTTGTTTTACCGATATGTCAATGTTATATGGGCCAACATCATTCTGTCTGATTTAGCTGCTTCTAGTTGTTTTACCGATATGTCAATGTTATATGGGCCAACATCATTCTGTCTGATTTAGCTACTTCTAGTTGTTTTACCGATATGTCAATGTTATTTGGGCCAACATCATTCTGTCTGATTTAGCTGCTTCTAGTTGTTTTACCGATATGTCAATGTTATATGGGCCAACATCATTCTGTCTGATT
>JAVTVY010050236.1:0-23685 GCA_036873755.1 Hanleya hanleyi | reverse complement strand
GGAAGTATGATAGAGTATAACATAATGTCCGACAACTGATCTTCCCGACATTACAGAGAGAGCAATGAACGACACTGATCATTAACGTGCAACCAGGCATCCACATTTCTCTCGCGAATTTCCGGAACATTTCATTACTCACACTTCTTTATTATGCATATTCAACAACAGCGGTCAAGTTACGCGTGATGCGCCTCGCTAAAGCGGTGCGTCGTATTTACCAAAATGTGAAGGCCCAGAGAATCGTCAGAATATATCACCAGGCTGTTCAGAATTACTTCAGCGTCAGAGCACGGCACTTTTGCTATATCACCAGGCTGTTCAGAATTACTTAAACGTCAAAGCCCGGCATCTTTGCTATATCACCAGGCTGTACTGAATTACTTCAACGTCAGAGCACGGCACCTTTGCTATATAGCCAGGCTGTTCAGAATTACTACAGCGTCAGAGCACGGCACCGTTGCTATATAACCAGGCTGATCAGAATTACTTCAACATCAGAGCTCGGCATCTTTGCTATATCACCAGGCTGTACAGAATTACTTCAACGCCAGAGCACGGCACCTTTGCTATATAACCAGGCTGTTCAGAATTACTACAGCGTCAGAGCACGGCACCTTTGCTGTATCACCAGGCTGTCCAGGATTACTAGAGCGTCAGAGCCCGGCACTTTTGCTATATAACCAGGCTGTTCAGAATTACTACAGCGTCAGAGCACGGCACCTTTGCTATATCACCAGGCTGTTCAGAATTACTTCAACGTCTCAGCCCGGCACCTTTGCTACATCACCAGGCTGTTCAGAATTACTTCAACGTCAGAGCTCGGCACCTTTGCTGAGTTCAACAGAATTGGAATAAATCCAACATAAAAACTTGCGATAAGTCGTATCTGAATTTAGTATGGGATTGAATGGGTCAAATATTGCATTCTAAAAATAAAACTGGAACCAATAGGGCGTTCTTGAATGCGCTCTAATATTTTTTATATAATATGTCGTTCCTTCGTGATATGTCTGTAACATCATATCACGGCACCTTGAACATTTATCAGAGAAAGTCTTTTAAAGCTCATTTCCCGTCCGATCTAATGTTAGGTTAACTGACACGGCACTTCAATCATTTAAGACATTAGTGCGCGTGCCCTGGGCCGCGCCAGTAGATTATTGCATATGGGAGGGGTATTCTTAAGCTGTAAAACGTCCTTCACTCACCATGCCCATGTTCAGTATGTCTGACATACTTTCTCAGTGACACCTTTCGGAGTGAGTAAAAAGGGGATTCATCATGATGCTATAAGTGCTAGGAACCTCTTGGGTTTCAGAACGATTCCCCAAAGGATTAACTATGATGTCGGAAAGGGTACCTGACAGTTAGATACCCCTGGTTCTCGGTAAGGTACTCCAGGGATTCCTCACGATTCCCCAGTTTCTCCACTGATTCCTCTAATCGCCCCACCACGTGACTGTGACATCTTCGCCTGCCTGTTGTTTGGCGCCAACCATTGGGCGTCATTGTTCAGTAAAATCTACACCAATCCAACTTTCTTCATGCCATTGATTTCATATCTCACACCAGCTACATTTATCGTCACTCCAAGAATGGTTTGGCAAAAATTTCGTTCCAAATGTGATACGGTATCAGTAGTAGGAAGCCGTTAAATTCTGTCGCAAAAATGCGTGCCCAGAGTTATCTGCCCCCCCCCCTGCAGAGTCACGCCGAGGTGACGTCACTTCCGGTGACATCACATCCGGGTCACAGGTTACTTCCAGATCAAAGGTCTCTTCCGGGTGAAGGTCGCTTCCGGGTCAACGGTCACGGCCGGGTTAAAATCACTTCCGGTCACGTGACGGCCCAGCAAGTTTGATCGGCCCCTAAATAAGACCATTTGCTGCAGTGACTTCAATGCTAGGCCCAATGGGCAACTCACTCATGGACATTTGCGGCATGGGGTGTGCCACCTTGTTTTTTTCTGTCTCACCATGTAGAACACTATGGGAGGGGTCTCGTGACCATGGCTTGAATTTTGCTGAAAATTTCGGACTGCGCAAGCGTAGTCCATAGGCAGATCGGGGGTGGACATAGCGAAGCAATCTTTGGGGACCATCCGACTGGATGGGTATGGAATTGAAGTCGAGGTGGGACAATAGTGGGCGTACTGTGTCGTGTAAGGTGTCATACTGAAGCACTTCTGGGGAAGCATCCGACAGGCCGGGTGTGGAGTGGAAGTAGAGCTATGGTGCACATGCGCAGTCTGGGAATTATGCGAAAAGGGCATTGGAAGGGACCTTTGGGGTTGAGGTGTACCAATATTGGTCCCAATGGGTCTTGTGAGGTAGCAGTTTGAAGCACTCATGTGACAGAGTCCGACTGGACTGGAAGTCGTGAAAGTAAAGTTATTGTGCGCGTGCGCTGGCAGGGAATTGTGGGAAAAATAACACTTCGGTGGACGTTTTGAGATTGAGGTGGGCCAATGACGGGTGTACTCGATCGTGTGGGGTATCCACGCGAATCGCTTCTCGAGACTGATCATGGAATGGGTGGGCGCATGTTTTCTCCGAAATGAAAGATCCGGAAACACGGACTTTAGCCCTAAGCTATGGAAAACCCCAATAGACCAGGACTAGATGGGCTAATATCGGTTCCCAGCGGATAGCAGCCTGTCGAAGGTGAGAGACAGCAGGTGTATGTTTTCTCCGAAGTAAGAAGCGGAACACGGACTTCCCTAAAACATGAAGAATAACTTCCGCTAAACGGACTTATTGGATCTATTATTGATGCCTCATCGCCTTAACGCCCTGTCATAACGCATTAGAAGGCGGCTCCAAATATCGTTCGTTTTTTCGCCGAGAAATCTGTGATTTTTTCCCGATATCGCGAATTCCAAAGGTGAGAGAGGATCGAGATTTTTTTTACAAAAACCGAATGATTCGCGAAATCGGTTTTCTTTCGCTTCATTGATCAGTTTTCATTCGAGAAATTTTTCTCGAAAGAATACGATATCGCGAATCAGTCGAGAATCCTTCGACAGTTGTTATCAGTGGATAAAAACGATTACAAAACCGATTGAAAGTAGTGCCGCTTTTGACTTCGCCTAGCCTGGTATCCTGTCTAGCATGTTACGTTGCTAACATATACACGTAGACTAGGGAACCAGGTTACTGGTTCTATGCAAAACTAAATATCCCATGCATGTGTTCGGCCTCACTGATAGACCCATGATACATTAATTCACAGAAGTGTATTCCCAATGTATATATCCGTTAGAGATAGAACATGTATGAAAACAAAATATTATGCCGACGATATTCCCTGTTTGATTTTAAATAGTCAAGACCGGAGATTGATCCTTTTGGCGATCAGATGCTGAACCGGACTGATAATCGTTGGACTACATTTTATTAAGTATAATAATATAAAAATGAAATTGTGATAATTCGGTGCAGTCTCTTTTAAAATCGCGATGAAATGGTATGTTAGCATTACATTGTTAAAGCGGTAGATACAACTCAATTTACCTGGGCATATACTTCATGTAGCACACTCACACATAGCGGTGTATCAGCCGTTAATCTGTGAATGACGTAATTGTATTCATTCGCATCTCGATGGTTTCGCGATATTCTCTCAAAGATTTCTCGATCAAAATGTCTCGACATCCTCTCTATCAACATAAATCCACTGATGAGTAAAAAAAGACGAATAAAAACGATATCGAGAAAGTCGATCGAGAATTTTGAAAACGATTTTGTTTTCTTTATATTTTTCTCTCGACATTCTCTCGAAGAATTCGGTATATGATCGGGATTTCTTCGAGAAAACTAACGAAAATTCTCGATTAGGGAAAAACGATTAATGGAGACGCTTCCTATCAGGAATTCTTCGAAAGAATGTGGAGAGAAAAATATGTAATATTTTCATCTTTTTTTTCAAAATTTCTTCTTTCTGCGAGGAAAAGTGGGCAAAACTATTTTATTTACATAGATTATTATTATTTGCGGATAAAACACTTAAGTAAAAAATCTGACCGAAAAATCGAACAAAAAAAGTTTCAATTGACGTCTGTGTGATGTCAACAAAGCGACTATCTTGGATAGTTTTTTTTACATTCTTTGTTAGAGCTTGATCCTTATATACATCTACCAAGAAACCATTCTACACACTGAATTCAACTGATACAATTCACATACATTAGATAATCAGCAAAATGAGATACAGATCACAGTAAGCATTTGCCTACCCAACTTCGATATTGACAATATCGGTATATAACATGAGACATTACACATCATATTTTATTTTATTACCCCACAAGCAAATTCGTATTCAATATCTGGATTGTGATTGGTTAAAAGGTCGGGTCGTATAAAGCCGTACACCCCGAGTGACGTTTTGCTACTTGGGGTATATAAAAAACAACTCACGTGCGATTGGAAACGACCCCTCTCGCTTCGAAAGTTCAGATGACCATATCTCAATATTTATGGAATAACTTTAGCTCACTCGTCAAAATTTAATGGAATAAAGTCATACTGCATTACTTTCACTGAAGTTTCCGACACATAACTCACCAAAAGGTGTCATTTCTTCCAAAAATAAAAGACGCTTTCCAAATGAAAGCAGATCGAAATAAATTGTTGTGGCGCGCCTTTCTCACAGTGCAGTAGCAAAATGCGGAGAGTTTCGTAACCGAAATGGCCCGTTGGATTTGTACGTTGCACCGTTGGTTATAAATGATATACCCTTTTCAGTATTTTCAATATGAAATAAAAAGGCTTGAGGGGTAATAAATTCGTTATTCAGGTTTTCCCCCGGGTGTATGGAAAGTTACGACCCTCCCTGAAACTCAGGGAGGGTCGTAACTTTCCATACACCGAGGGGAAACCTGAATAACTAATAATATATTGATAATAAATAAGTTATATCGGCACACAATTTAGGTCTCGAAGCCTCTCTAATAGAAATTGCCAACGTTCGTGTTCTGACACCAAATTTAATTGTAATTTAAGAATCGATCATAAAGATTTGAGAAACTATAGATTCGAGAAATCAGGTGGGTAAATCCTGTCGAAAGATATTACCCGGACAACAATGAAAGATCTTAACTAGCGGCAGTGATCATATTTGATGACATCTCTCGGTGAAAACCAATGCTCTCCGCCTATACATGTACCAAACCACATACCATATCCTGCTTCTATTCTCCTCCCGCATGTGGCACCACCCATGGGAGCCTGTGTGCGAAACGCAATCTTCTGGTAAGGTTTTTACATACCAAAGGACCTGGTATGTTTAGATGGGTAATCGTAGTGATATAGCTGAAATATTGTTGAAAGTGACGTTAAATTCTATTCACTCACTTAGATGGGTGAATGGCCCCAAAACAGGTGCGGTAGGAGTGCCAAGAATAAAATATTATATATACAAGAGATTGTTCAGTTTGCATGAAGTACAATATTATATTGAAAACTCAGAAAAGTTTCAATGCACTGAGTCTCATCATTCTCGAATAACAGGGCCGTGAAGTAGTGCATTCGTGCAAATCTCAAATTTTGAGGCAAAAACGCCTCATATTTCTTTTAAAAATATATGAAGGTAAACGATAACCAGAACTAGCTTGATACAGCATACCTGCTCTTCCAATATGTAGTCGAAGACCAAATCTGGTTCTGGTTATCGTTTATCTTCATGTGTTTGCAAAAAACAATAAGAATTGTTATAACCTCCGGATCAACTATTTTGCACAAATGCACTACTTCACGGCTCTGTTACTCGAGAAGGTGCCTTGAAATTTTTCTGAGTATACAATATACAATTGTACTTCATGCCAATTGAACAATTTCTTGCAGCGGAAGTATTCTATTTTGATACTTCTGCATTGCACATGACCTGGGGCTCATCTAAAGATACAAGGTCCAAAAGTACGTTGGGTCATTCTAACTCTATTGTGCAGAAAGGAAATTTGAAGTTTGCTCTCAAGTGACATCTCCAGTGTGCGTTGTATCTTGCGGCAGATATTCACATGCCAAATTTCAAAAGAATCCGTTGAATCGTTTTTATTTTATTTGCCGAAAATTCCACCTATGAATATATGCAGAAGACATTTTGACTGAAAATCATTTTCCCTGTCTAATCGGAGTTCACTTGCTGTGGAAATGATGACACGTGACGGAGCGTCAGTTCAGTCGCGCTGAAGATCAAGATCTCGCGTGAGACCTGAATTCGAAATTGAAACTGGCATGGCGAGAGTGTCGGCGGTTTCGAATCCCCCAAAACCCTACAAAAAGGGCCAATTTTGCATGAGTATATCAAAACCGCCAAAAAGACAGCGATCGATGCACAGCTCGAGACCTATCTATTGTCGTCCTGACAACGGAATAGGTTTCGTGAACCCCAGCGCTGGTAAAATATTAAATACAACCAAGGCCCTCAGACTCATTTAACCCTATTTGGCCTGGCCGATTTAAGGTGTAACACAGCCTTGGAGGTGGGAGGGGGGAGGGGGGGGGGGGGGGATACCCCCTTATATATTTTCCCTATCCCTAAGGCTAGAGTGTTGAAACGTCACAGTGACGTAATTTTCAAAAAGGTATTTTTTGGACGATTTTCGGTCAGATTTTTTGAATTTTGTATTCATATGTTTTCTTCGCAAAATAAGCATAAATTAGTGAATATCAATCTGATGTGAAATAAAATAGCTTTTCCCCACTTTTCTTGCACCCCACATGGTCGCCATTTTGAATTTACTCATGATCCTCTGCTTGTGGGGGTTAATATGCAAATACGTTAATGAACCTCTGAATGAATTTTAATCTCACCTCTCTTGAAATGCGGAGAAATAAATTAGATTTTATGTTTGTACATGGCATTTTGAACTCTAGATACGATTCCTCTTACTTGTTAGCACAGATTCCGTTTTATGTGCCTAATAGGCAGCTACGCAGACATCAACTTTGGTTCATATTCCATGAAAGGATCACGAGACAATGTATACAATAGCCAAGTCTGGGAATAAAAATATGTCTAGACTAGAGCCTTTTCAACTGCACAAAGACTCAGACAATATCTTTCTACAGGAAGTATCTGCCACAACTCTTCTATTGTCCCTACTCTAGATTCGATCTTAGACAGAAATATAACAGTATTAATAGTTTTGATATAGAATTATTTATTTCAAAACATGCTTTTAAAGGTCGATTTTACGTCAACTTTCGCTGTAATATATTTATAAATGCAAGACTGTCGTAATACGTGCAATATCATGTATTTGGCTTTTATAAATGCAAGACGGTCGTAATACATGTACTTCCTTTAATTGAGTGGTCCTCGATGGCCGAGTGGTCTAAGGCGTTTGGCTGGTGACCGGTAGCCCTACACCGCTGAATCGGCACGGGTTCGAGCCCAGATGTTACATGTGTGAAAGTTTGTCAGTTAGTTGCCGACGGGCGGGGGTTCTCCACCAACCAAACTGACTGACACCATATGAGTGAAACAACCTTGAGTGTGACATTAAACCAAATCTCCCCTCCTTCAATTGACTAGTTTATACTCCATTTCTGATTCATATTACCTGTTTCATCTTAGCTAAACCATATACATTCTTTTTTTTATATGTTTGCAATTTACATATGTTCACATGTTATAATGTTTCGTGGCCTATAAATGGAGTCAATCCAACGCGCCGTGTAATGGCCTACCAAATTTGAAAATAATCCGTTGAGTAGTTCTGAGTTTATAACCACGGTACTGTTTTTTTTTACATCGTGCGTGTTAACCTATATCGACATATGGACCTTTTCGATTATGTTGGCATGGAAATATCCTGGTCACATCTCGGTGAAAAACATTACCAGTCTTGCTCTGATCAATATGAAACCACTATTAACATTTGAAATCGTTCGATACATCCTGTCAAAATATATTGCTCGGTCAACAAATATTTCTTATTTACGGTGGCTTATTGGTGTCATATTATAAAACGTGTAATTTTCACCGTACTTATTTATGTATGAGAAATCTAAGATGGGGAAAGCGTTCACTTTTGATGACGCGTCTCGGTGGAAAGCATTACCGGTACCAACCTTGCACTCACCGAGATGATACCACTATAAATTTTAAATCAATCAATAATACATCCTGTCGAATGCGTGTTTGTCGAATGTTCTCTCGTGATTAAAGCATTATTGGATTGTCATATACACATGCATTTTTTATTTCCTGAAAATGAGCAGTCGCAATGGACCTGAACCCTGATGACGTATTATACCTCTTCCAATCAAGTGATAAATTGTGCATTCATTCATCTGCATGAAAGGTGATCACTTATCCAGAAATCTACGGTAGCATCGCTTATGTCACACGAAAGTAATTAAATTGTCAACGCACAATACATGTGCCGCAAGGCGTGAAGACCTATATGTAACCCGATACACCAAATTAAAGCTTCCTCTTCCGACTGTGTCAGTCCAGGGACCTCGCGCTGGCATTTAATTTGATGTCACGTTACATGAGGGAGGTGACATGATAATTGAACTGTTTTACGATCCCCGCCATGCAGTCATTTAATTCTCATGGATGTTGGGGCCTACGTCATCAGGTTTCAGGCCAATTCGTTTGTTCATGGGATATCAAACGTTGTTATTTGGATGCAAACATATGAAGGCGAACGACAACTTTATTTGCATTCTAAAATGTCTCCCGAGAAAGTTGAATTCTATAGTGAGCAATCTCCCAGCATATCGAGAAAAGGCTGTACTTACCTGTATCCTCGGAGGTATGCCAGGTAAAACGATGATGACGGCTGACTCACTCTCTACCGAGACAATTTACAATTTTGATTCAAGGACTGAACATCTGTTGCGGTCATTTAAAATTATATTTCATTTCATGAATATACAATCAAATCTATCTATTTGCACAGATGTTCCGCTAATTTTCTCATATCTGTTATCCGGTTACGATCTAGAGTCTACGGCAATTCTGAATATGACACAAAATGTCTCCTCTACTGATAAAGTAAAGTACAATAATCGAAAAGCTGCCAACAGAAATATTTGTTTCATGAAAGCGAAAACTGAGCATGGAAAGAGATGTTTCTCTCATCAGGCAGCACAATATTTTAATGAACTTTCCAGTACCGGTGTGAGAGAAACGGCAGTCCCACAGATATGAATGTCCGCTTGCTATTAATTAACTCAGTCCGGACGCTGACATCTGAAAACGGTCAATAGGCCTGACGGCTGATGGCGTTTTATCCCGCTTCTATTACCCTGCCCCCTCCCTCATGTAACACGACATTAATTTAATTGCTCCCGCGAGATCCCTGGACTGACAGTCAGTGTTGTGAGACTTTAATTTGATGCGTCGGGTTACATACGAAAGGACCTTGTAACAGATGGGTAAATGGCCCCATGTCAGGTGCAATGCAGAAGTACGAAAATAAAATATTTCCACTGCAAGAAATTGTTCAATTGGCATGAAGTACGATATTACATTGTATACCCAGAAAAATTTCAAGGCGCTGTCTCATGATTCTCGAGTAAAATGGCCATAAAGTAGTGCATTTGTGCAAAATAGTGGATTCTGGGATGAAAACAATTCCTTTTGTTCTCTGTAAACACATGAAGATTAGGGCTACGACTACATTTTGGAACGGCGAGTATGCTGAATCAATCAAGCTGATTCTGGTTATCGTTTATCTTCATATGTTTATAGAAGGAAATATGAGGTGTTTTCGCCTCAAAATTGGCGATCTTGCACGAATCCACTACTTCACGGCCTTGTTATTCGAGAATGATGAGATTCCGTGCCTTGCAAGTTTTCTGAGTATACACAGGCAAAATTTCACCGTGAAGTACTGGTATATAATGTCGGTGCAGTTACCGTTTGGTTACCTACAGGTGACCTATGAGTTACTGTTAGGTAACTGAACCAACATTACATCTCAGTACTGTAAAGTTCTGACTGAACAGTACTGTGCAGTTACCTACCAGTTACCACTATTGCCGTTACATTGGTTTCCTTTCAGTTACTGATCAGTATCTGCTGAGTAACTGGCTGGTAACCACTCGAATTCGATCTTTGCAGTACTGTGCAGTTGTGACTGGTAAGTAACTGATAGGTTGCTGAAAGGTGAGAAATCGGTTGTGACAGGCAGTTTGCAAGTTGATCGGTTACTGTTCAGTTACAGCTCAGTTACTGACTGATAACCAAGACCTTAAACTGATAAGTTACTGTTCAGCTACTGATTGGTAACCTATATATTTACTGATAGGTTCCTCTTCAGTTACTGTTCTGTTACCATTCAGTTACTGATCAGTAACTTAAAGGTTGCATGTTGAATGGCTACTGTTCAGTTACATATCAGTTTCTGACTGGTAACCGAGATATTAAACGTATCGGTTACTGTTGAGCTACTAACTGGTAACCTGTATGTTACTGATAGGTTACTGATAGGTTCACTGTTAGGTTACTGATAGGTCATTGTTAGGTTACTGATAGGTTACTTTTAGGTTACTGCTATGTTACTGTTCAGTTGCTGTTCAGTTATCATTTATTTACTATGCTGAATATATTCCACATTACATTTCAATTTTAACCAATAGAATTGTCCATGAATGATCACTTTCTGAGTATTTATTTCACAGTTAAACTCAAAAGTTAGATGTTGATACTGCTCAAGTTTGAGAAAGAGTAATTTTATGCTGCAAGAAGCTCATCGGTTACTGTTAATGGCTACTGTTCATTTACATATCAGATTCTGACTGGTAACCGAGATATTAAGCCTATCGGTTACTCTAATCCACACCAACCAGAGATAAAATTGGATTCGTACAATTCACTTGATAAAATAGTTTGTGGACACAGAAAACAATTAATGAAGTGTAGCCAGCATGGGTTCGGGGAGGACTTTTGAAAAAAATGCCCTTCATATGTCTTATCAGTTTCATGTGAAATTGCTACGTTTGGCACTCACAACTTCAAATAATTCAGTTTGGCATCGATACAATGTTCAACAATATGCATTGAATCAACAGAAACGTAACTTGGCTGGGTGGTGCTTAGTTGGTTCGTCGTGATATGGCTGAAATATTGTTGAAATCGACGTTAAATTCTATTAACTCACTCAGCAATACGCATTGATGAACTGACATTTTTCTTGCAGAGGTGTTAGTTGACTTTGACTTAAACTGACCAGAAGAGGGTTTCATCTGAACAACAATATTTGAGGAAGATTTTTTATTTATTTATTTTTAATTTTTTTTGCCTATGTGAAAGAGTGAGGAAGACGGAAATTGTGAAACTTTTCACCCTAAAATCTTCTCTGAAAATGCGCCAAAGAGCGTAAAATGAAGGGCAAATTTTACGGGGAACGACCCACGGACAACCCGCATCGCCGAAGGGGGATACCCCCTCCCGGTCCGCCCCCGATTTTTGCCCTCGATGTTGAATTGCTTCGCCGCACCTGAATACTTCAATGGCCAATTCCCAATATTGATCTACTAGTTAATCGCTGGACAATACAGTCTTGCCCAAGTGTGGCCGTCGTGATCTTTGGGTTGTTCTCTTGACCCTCTGCTATGTTTATAACACGGAGAGGGTTTTCCAACTATTGGTAACTGGTGTAAATATAATCAAATATTCCCACCATTCCCAGAAAGGATCAACAAGCTTACATTTATGATAAGCCTGACAACCTTAGGTCGAAAATATACCAGTTATCATCAGTTGAAAAACTCACTCCATTTTATAAACATAGGGGAGAGGTCACGAAAACAACCCTAGATCACGGTTGGCCACATGTTGTGCAGCCAGTGTCGCCTTCAACGGGGCCAGACAGCATTGTCCAGGGATTAACTTGAACTATAGTGGGAACTGGCCATTGATTACGAGTTTTGTTCTGCCTGCGTGCTATGGAAATTGGGACTTGCCATTCAGGCCAACTTTCAAAGTTTGCTTTCTGCGAATAACATATTCTCAATTATGTTTCAGCCTATTTCCGCCAAAGTACGGATACCAAAAGAGTACTGAAATATAACAGCACTGAAATTTTACAGTTCTGACACAGTAATTGCAGTACTGGAACAGTACCGGTACTGATATATATTAGATGAAAACATCTCAGATCAAAATATTACAGATAAGATAAGATAAGACTTTATTATGCCCGAAGACTAATGGCACAGCATGTTAAAACAAATAAATATTTCAAATACATATATAAAGATTTCCAGGATATACCTATAAGTGGTCGAGGATAGATGGCCTATCATTTGGCCGCAGGGGAGACATATAGTAGATAAATATATACATGTATAGACTACGAGTCTTTCAAATACTCAAAGCATTCGTGTACATATCTCGCTACACTGTTTACTACTGCTTGGATGGTTGTACTCATTATCCATCTAAATAGGGAAATAGTATCATCAAATAGATTTAATAAATATGGTCCGATACAGTTAAAGAGTTTATCTCTCTGGGGTTGTAATCTCGTGCATTGCAGGAGAAAGTGTTTCTCATTCTCAACAACCTTACAGGTGAGACAGAGCCGTTGTTCACGAGGTATATTGTGATAGCGCCCCTTTTCAATTTCCAATTTGTGGGCACTAATTCTGAACCGTGTCAGGTGTCTATTTGGTATAGAAAAAAATGCATCCTCACCTCCGAGTGTTTCCTTAAAAGTACTGTAAGTCTCCAGTTTACTACATTCAGAGATCTTACTTTTCCAGAGTGTAACAAATATATTAGTTAAAGTTTTCCGAATAAAGTTTAGGGTTGATTTTGGGGAATTACAACCTTGATTCTCCCACAGATATGCACAACCAGTCACAGAGAGAGTTTTTCTGATGAAGGTAAGCCAGGTGCAGCAGTTTGGGCTTTACATGAAAGCATCCCAGTTCAAAATATTTCCCTGGATTAAAATATAATTCTTGTGAAATATGACATTGCGCTGCGCGTTTTTAAAATTTCAAGATCGCGCAAGTATTTTAAAATAGCACGAGCATTTCCAAGTTCTCGCTAGAAACACTTTTCAAAAGCGCTCAAGCAAACTATTCATGTTGAATTTCTTTTCAGCAGAGGACTATTTTATCTAGTTCTACTAAATTTTTGCACATTTCGTTCACACTATCGCGTGTTTAGTCTGAAGGGGTTAATTGAACTGACCTTGAGAAGAAGCTGCGGAAGTTCGACAAAAGTTAACAGGAATCATCATATGGAATTTGCAATCAATGATTAATTTAATTTTGTGCGGTTGAGCTTTGTGGAACGAAAATCAGATATACCGGTAGGCGAAAAGTGGTTCGCGCAAATATTTGCGCAATATCGTTTTTTTTTTATAATTATTTTAACATTGTGCAAATATTTTTTAATTGCGCAGATTAAACAAAACGCACGTAAAAAATTACCATAAGTACAATCTATGTAGCCTAAGAAGCACCCTTCACCGCCCGACCATTGAATATGACAGACCCACCATTACGTTGGACATGGCCAAGCCCATATTTCACTTTGGCAGAAATGGTCTAAAGAACACTGTAAAAACGGTCAATTTCAGGGAGTAAATGTTCAACCTGTTATCAGTTCAACGTTGAACCAATTTTTAATGACAGTAAACGTTTACCCGGAATCTGGTTGAACGTTTTCAGTTCGAATTCAAGCATATATTGATACTTGCATGGAGGTAAACGTTGAACCTGTTATTGGTTCTTCTTTCAACCTATAACTGGTTCTACGTATAACCACATGATACTAGCTTGGGCGTAAACGTTGAACCTATTATTGGTTCTACGTTCAACCTATAACTGGTTATACGTTCAACAACATGAAACTCCGTGCATGGTAAAACGACACCAACATGACCGAAACAATGGGATATGAATGTCTGAGAACAGGGAGTAATTTTCTTATTAATATTAAGTTAAATTCTGCAGACTTTTCCAAATAAACCATGTGGTTATGCTTAAAACTGAATGTCCAAGTCGTTAATAACGCGTGTCGATTTGGGAAACTTCGCTGTTATGCACTTATTTTGATGGCATATTACTATTTTCGCTCATAAAATAGCCTATCAACAGTCAGAAACAATCATAGAAGTTATCAAAAATGAAAGACGTAATACTGTTGTGTGGATCAAAATTATTCCCGACCGAGTATACGTTCAACTGTTTTTCGGTTCAACGTATTTCCCGCCCTCGTTATTGTTTTTCCCGCGGTGGTCGTCAAAAGAACCACTTTTTGGTTCAACGTTCTACTGGACTATGGTTCAACTGGCCATCGGTTATCGTCCTTCGTTTTATGAAGCGCCACCTGCTGGATTGCAGTGTGAGGAGGGCAATTCCCCAGATCTTCGAATGATAGTGCTCCTCGCCGTCACCCTTCTCCATATCATGCATATTCATTAATTTGACGTCACCATTCATACATATTCATTAGGTTACAATTTTACCTCCTTAACAGGAGAGCTCGCCAAACACGCACTTTCTGTTCCGCAGAGGCTATATCAGGCTATATCCATGATATGAATATCCAGAGTGTTTTTATTGTACATACCGTATCCTTAAACATTCTACATTTACCTATTTCCTGTACGGTATAGGCCTATTTGTTGGTATAAATAATGAAGTTCAAAGAAATACAATCAGTACAAATCAAAACACAAATGAAACAATGAAGCTATATGATACCAAAACCCACGTAAGAGTGCCGATAACAGAGATTATGCAAATGAAATAACAGAGCACAGATAAAATAAATAAGAATGAAGAATACAAAAAAAACCACCACAAATGGTAGAATACAAATGAAAGAAGAATACAAATGAAACCATCAAGTCCTATAATACAGAATAAGCAACAAAAAAGAAACAGACAAAAACAATGAATGCATAAACACAAACAAATGAAACCATGTCGTCTGCACATTTCCCGCGAACTTTTGTCAAATGCACTTCTCTTCCTCCGTCGCCCAAAGAGTTACCCCGTATTCGGAAACCCGAACAAATGAACACATTCGCGGCCTACTGGGCGTTTCCAACTATCACAAAGCGCGTTTTATGTAAAAAATGTCACGTGGTGTCACATTTATGTAAATGAGATCACGTGACCTCTTTTCGATATGATGATTTATGTCCTAAAAGTTAAACATCAATTGGTAAATCCACCTGCGGGTGTCAAAAGAATTATGTTCTTTTCAAACTCCTAACAAAAATAAAGAAAAACTTCGAACAGTGCATGTCAGCTGCACAACTCCTATCCAGGATACACTCTGCATGTGATTGAAATCTTGAACTAACGCGTAGAGGGGAGAAATCACTCCACCAATACCGAACTTACCACTACAAAAAATCTATTCAATAACTTTCACTGTATAGACCAGCAAGAAAAGTGTGAAACTTTGTGAATCATACTACTCCAGAAAGTGAACATTGTAGCGCCAATTGGTCAGTGTCATATTCGCTGAGTGACCCAAACATCAGTACTTGAATTTGACCCCACGTCTGTGTGCAAATGTATGGAGAAAGTTGACGAACAGTATGCATCATTTGTCAGTTAATTTTCCCCTACCCCATTACCCTCATTATTTTCCGAAACGGATAAAATCGCAAGAATGGAATAAAATTTTTACAAGGCATCTTTCCCATTTTGCATGAGAACTCAAAACTTTCTAGCACCATTGTGCTAGAAAGTCGTATTCATTATTAATGAAAACCACTTAATCGGGCAATTCTTTAAGGTTACTGTATCGGGTAGAAGCTTCAAAATCTCAATTTTTTTTTGTCTTATACCAGGGTACACAGTCAAACCTACAAGTTGAGGGGAATAAGAAATTATGAAAATTAGTGCACTGTAGTAAAAAATACATGACTTTCTAAACTCAAGCCATTCGTGGTGCAGTAGTGCTGATTGTTTTTTTTGCCGTTTTGTCCGTTTAGTTTTCGCCAAAAAATGGTATTTCCCGTTCTAATTTCTCTCTTGTTATTTGATGTACAATGATGAACTTTGGACACAATATTCCAATCATGTAGATCTTCAAAACATTGCCTCAAATTTTATAAGAATATTTTATATGAATTATTTATGATTTAGTGGAGAGGGGTCGAGTTTTTGTAGATTATTCAATCTTTCAACTTTGCACGATGATAAAATAACTTCTAGGCCATAACTAAAAAGACTGAGGCAACCTATTTTTATTCAAATAGTAAAGTGCATTATTCCAAAAAAGCAAGTTTGTTTGACGAAAACAGAGAGCGCGTGATTTTAGCGCGTGATTTTGAGGACTACACTTTTCTAAATGACATCATTTATCTTTAAATGAATCGATTCTTGTAATAAATTCGAGAAAGTTATTTATTTATCTAAATTCCTTAATAAAGGGTTATCTAAATTCCTTGAATACAGGGCTTTCAGAAAATGTATAGTTTTTACAGATACAAAAAGCAAAATTGTGATACGTACACGTCTGCAACTGGGACCCGATACAGTAACCGTAATCCTAACTTGACTGGGTTGAGAGAGAAGGGCCGGGTGGGGAATGTGAGCGCTCTTCTATTGAACTTCCACTATTGCTTAAATTTACTCACTGAAATTAAGACCCAGAACTTTATTACTTGACAGCTGATTACACTGAAGTCATTTGTTGAAAATGTGCGTAACCCTTGAGGTAAGGCATCATAGGTATATTTCAAAATGGTCCTCATGGCGCTGTATTAAAGGAGTACTTACCTTATTTCTGATTGTGACTATATTTATGAACAATCGCATTCCATACCTTATTATATAAAACTTATGCTGATAGAATGTAAAATAAAATAAATATTGAATATTTTGTTGCGCTGGGCGCCGCCATTGCACCACTGCGTGACGTTTTTAGATGAGCGGAAGTGAGTGTATGCTCATCTAAAAACGTCACGACGTCATGGAAATTTAAGGTTGATCGTGTTGGTCATGCCGATAATTTGTTTGAGAAGGAACCCAGTGAATCCACAGACGTTCTATTTGATTTTAATAGCTCAAGTGTGATCATGAAAATGTTTACAATCTCAGAAGCATCGTCGTTCAACTCAAATCCCTGCACAATTGCAGAGGACACTCTTTTAGTTCAATGCTCAGCTTCAAATTTGAGCCAAATTGAATCGGGCAAGTCTCAGTTGAAAATCTTGAGGAAGAAATTCGCCAGTGGGCCGAAATAACCTAAACCCCTTTCCTTTAAGCAATTACCCCAGTGGGATTTTTCGCGCCAGTTTTTTCTTCGATTAAGGGAGTAGAGGACGTTCATTTCGCTGCTCTTATGGAGCTACAACATGGTGATTTGTTGAATTTCTCAAAACAAGCGGAATTTCCGAACAAAACTACCCAGACATCTCAAAATGGGATGGAAATCAACAAAAAGACACGAAAGAACTATTTTTAGCTCATCTGGGCCGAAGACCCGATGGGCTTATGTCATGGCCTGATTGTCCGTCGTCCGTCGTCCGTCGTGTGTCGTCCGTCGTGTGTAAACATCTTCTTCTCTGAAACCGCTTGACCGATTAAGCTGAAACTTGGCATGCATGTTCCCCTCAATGAGCACACCAGAATTTGCTCATGCCGTGTCGATACGATTTTAAATATGGCCGCCAGGCGGCCATCTTGAATTTCCCCATGAAATTTTGTTATCGCGATTTCTCCGGAGCTACTGCATGGATCTTTTTCAAGTTTGGTACACAAGTTGCCCTTGGCGGCCATCTTGAATTTCCTGACGAAACATTGTTATCGCGATGTCTCAGAAACAACTGATAGATCTTTCTCAAATTTGGTACATAGGTTCCCCTTGGGGTCTAGTTGTGCAAGATACCTTTTGTGGTCTGATTCAAAAATCTAATATGACCACCAGGTGGCCATCCTGGATTTCCAGATGAAACATTGTTATCGTGATTTCTCAGGAACTATTCTATGAATCTTTCTCAAATTTGGTACACAGGTTCCCCTTGGGGTCTAGTTGTACAAGATACCATTTGTGGTCTGATTCAAAAATCCAATATAGCCAACAGGCGGCCATCTTGGATTTCTCCATGAAACATTGTTATTGCGATTTCTCAGGAACTACTGCATGGATCTTTCTCGAACTTGGTACACATGTTCCCCTTGGGGTCTAGTTGTGCGGAATACCCTTTCTGCTCTGATTCAAAAATCCAATATGGCCACCAGGCCGCCATCTTGGATTTCCCTATGAAACATTGTTATCGTGATTTCCCAGGAAGTATTGAATGGATTTTTCTCAAATTTGGTACCCAGGTTCCCCTTGGGGTCTAGTTGTGCAGGATACCTTTTTGTTATTTGATTCGGAAATCCAATATGGCCACCAGGTAGCCATCTTGGATTTCCTATGAAGATTTATTATCGCGATTTCTCAAGAACTACTGCATTGATCTTTCTCAAATTTGATACATAGGTTGCCCTTGGGGTCTAGTTGTGCAAGATACCTTTTGTGGTCTGATTCAGAAGTCCAATATGGCCACCAGGCGGCCATCTTGAATTTCCTGACGAAACATTGTTATCGCTATTTCTCAGAAACAACTGCATAGATCTTTCTCAAATTTGGTTCACAGGTTCCCCTTGGGATCTAGTTGTGCAAGATACCTTTTCTGCTCTGATTCAAAGATCCAATATGGCCATCAGGCCGCCATCTTGGATATCCCTATGAAACTTTGTTATCGTGATTTCTCAGGAAGTATTGCATGGATCTTTCTCAAATTTGGTACCCAGGTTCCCCTTGGGGTCCAGTTGTGCAAGATACCTTTTGTTATTTGATTCGGAAATCCAATATGGCCACCAGGTAGCCATCTTGGATTTCCTCATGAAGATTTATTATCGCGACTTGTCAAGAACTACTGCATTGATCTTTCTCAAATTTGATACACAGGTTCCCCTTGGGGTCAAGTTGCGCAAGATAACTTTTCTGGTCCAATTTGAAAATCCAATATGGCCTCCAGGTGGCCATCTTGAATTTCCCCATGAAATTTTGTTATCGTGAATTCTCAGGAAATTACTGCATGGATCATTTAGTGTTGGGGGGGGGTGGGGGGACAACACAAACTAGAAACTCATCTATTGCAGTTCTTCAGTAAAAAATTGTCACAGCTACTTTCTCCAGTTACAGCCAGATGAGCTACAGTGCCGTGGCACTAACTTTACGATTTACTGGTGGTTTGATAGTGTGATAGGACTGACCAAAAAGTTGACATTTTAGATTCAACGGTTGGAAGGCGTACCCTGCTCCCGAGGTTGAAAAATACGCCTCTGAAATCCTCCAAAACTCAATCTTAGTTACTTTCAACAAGAAGAAAACTTGTAAATGGCTTATAAATCAACCTCCAATAATATTCCCTACTACCACCCCGATTTCCCACTCCTACCACCTCCTGGAAATATGATTGAAAACGCTTACTTTATCTGTTATACTGCTAATATTTTCTAATAAAGCATGGTGTCCCCCTGATTTTATTACATATTCAACAAGAACTATAAGTGCTTAGTATTATATAACAAAATGGAGATAATTTGACTTTGGGAAATTTGATTTATTGAGCATCAAGCAAAACAAAATATTCAAATTTCCCCATGCATTCAATGTTATGGCTTTTAAGTGGTATACATACATTTGGCTAACATATTTTTTTACCCTCCATTTTTTTTTCGTGGATCATCTTCTCTTAACCTGCTGAAAAAATGCTGAAATTAAAAAAAAAACATTCCACCTCTAGAAATGGACGTCCTCTACTCCCTTAAAAGTTGGACGCAGAGTAATTCAAATGTCCGTAGTTGGAAAAAGAGATGTTTACACAGAGAAGGCTCCTTTTTGTGTGACGGTTTTTGAAGCTTTTTTTCAATCCTTGATCTGAGTTTTTCGACGATATTTTCACAAAATATATAAAGAAGTTTGAATAATTCTAACCAGGATTGGTCTTGGTTTGATGTGTCATTTTTTGTTACAAGAGTAAGACCCTCTCCATGATATATGCCTCAAAAATTCAAAAGTAGCCCAGGAAGTATATTTTAATTAACCACAAATTCAGTTTATACAACTGACTATTGCGATATTTTCGAGGTTGAGATATTTTCAGTATGTAAACTTCAAGAACAATCTGATGCTGTAGAGTTTTAGATTACAAAAATGGATTGTTTACCGTCACATACAAAGGAACAATCCTATATGTAAACGTGAGACATCCTTTCAAAAAAAATCAAAAAAAAATCCGTCGCTATAACATCATGACAACGCTTATTCAAAAGAGCCTTTTTACTCACCCTTTTGATACACTGGATTTGACCAGGAAACGATGTTTTCACCCATAAAGACAGACTGTCAATCCAAGGTCTGATGGTTTGTGACTCAGCAAGAAAAAAGTGGCCCTGGAAATGGAGAACAAAAAAATAAACGTGATATTAGCGTACAATATCCAAACATTGCTCTCCATGTAGGCTGCAGGCGACAATCAGGAAAGCATTGCTAGAATATTGAGCTAATTATGAAATGACCCCTTAGCGTGAAAATTTTAACAATTGTGGTCATGCACAAAAGAATTTATATACATAGAGATAAAGATTTCAAATCAGTTGAAATCTTTGTCTGGCATGCTTTAGTTATGGCAAACATAACGATATATCCGACATAACGATGGTGACATGAGATATCCCCCTCTTATAAACTTGTGTTGGACGGGATAGGGCGACCCCGCTCTCTAAACTGGAGGTAAAAAAGTCGTTTTTGCTCAATAACTTTTGATTCCTTCTTAACTAATTGTTCCACGTCCTAAAATCAATTTGCGATTTAAAGAACCAATGTTTTTTAAACAGCGCGACCGATGTTTGGCCTATTATTACGCAAATTAAATAGATGACACTTTATTTATTTTTTTACTACCATTTGATGCGGAGATATATATGTCTGTGTGCGCCTCAAGAGGATTTTGCTGAATCCATTACAGTAAAATTAAGTTTATTGTGCAAAAACGAACGTTTTTACCTCCATTTTAGAAAGCGAGATCTCTTAAAACGCAAATGTTAGATTTGACATCTAGAGTATTGGAGGAGGGAAAGCATTTAGAGAGTGTTGTGTTCACAAATATTAAGTGTTATATGCAACATTTTAAGCTGTTGCATCCAACGCGTAAAAGTGGCGGAACTGTTGCATCCAACATTTAAAAGTGGCGGAACAACACTTTCTAAATGCTTCCCTCCTCCAATACTCTATGTTACATCTATAACACTTAATATTGGTGAATACAACACTTTCTAAATGCTTTCCCTCCTCCAATATCTATGTTACATCTAACATTTGCGTTTTAAGAGTGTAGAGTGTTTGTTGTAATCAAGGCATGGTAGATAAAGAATTTAACTGATCTGAACCACCTATACATTGGTGTCTTTGGAGCATGGATATTTATTTTTTGATAGGATTATAAAACTGGAAGGAAAAACTCTCATAGAAGGGGGTCCGTTTAGCGCCTCGATTGTTAGCCCTGCCAAACGGAAAAAAAAGAAGAAAAAAAAAACGCAACCAAACTGCTTCAACTCTTACGCTGGATTCATTAATGATGAAAGCGCCCTCGATCACCTGTGATATGCTTATGGAATATTTTATGCTTATCCAATATTTTAATGGATGGTTGATCCATTCGTCCCGGCACTTCCATCACCTTCACAAACAGCGACTGTATCCAGAGAACATATCAGTGACAGTGGAGGTGGGTAAGAACACTCACCCCTATAATTAGATAGAGCCGGAACTGAAACCGTAAAAAATATTTTATTAAATATGATGAGATGTTACTGTCTATAAACAACAACATTTCACTCAAGTACTCGCCATGTCACATGTTTAGGGTTAGAACAGACAAGGGCGATCCCGCTCTCTAAAATGGAGGTAAAAAGGGTCGTTTTTGCTCAATTCCTTCTTAACCAATCCATCAAAGTTTCAGGGGCATTAATTTATCTATTGTTCCATGTCATAAAATTAATTTGCCATGTGAAGAACCAGCCAATGCTGTTTAAACAGCGCGAAGGTTGTTTGGCCTATTATTATGCAAATTAGATAGATGACAATTTACTTTTTACTATCATTTAATGCAGATAGATATGTCTGTATGCGCCCCAACAGGATTTTGCTGAATTCATTACTTGAACTGATTTATGGAGCGAAAACGACCCTTTTTACCTCCATTTTAGAGAGCGGGGTTGCCCTGACTTGTAGAACATCAGGCGTAAAATGAGGCTCAGTTTGAGCACCTGTTTCAACCTAAATGTGTTTAAGCTTTAAACACATGACCGTTTAGGATATAAACACACAGGCGTTTAAAACCAAAACACCAAGATATTTGAATCCTAAACACGTTCAGGATGAGGCATGTGCTCAAATTGAAACTCCTTTTAGTATTCAGGCTGCAGTGTGTAAACTAATCCCACTCGAGGTGGATTTTCGCAACTCAAGTGACATTGACTCAACTTAATTTCCGTTGAAAATTCTCCCGAGCTTTGGGTATTAAATCACTCAAGTGAAAAAGTTGAATATAGCAGCTTGAGTGAGATTCTGTTACCTCAAGTTAGTTTTTGTTGAAAGCTATGTCCAAAATTATAATCGCACTAGAGGAGTCGATGGAGGCAGAGTGAAAGATGATTCTCTAAAGTTGAGAGATTATATTTTCACTCAAAAGTTCAGTGAATTCAATTTCCCCTCTTACTTGAGTGAAAATTCATGTAAATTTAAGTGTTTGTAGAGAGTATATTGATAAATGCTGTTAAATAAGGAAGCATGGGAAGGATGCGAATAACCTGACTGGTTAAAAGCACTCGTTACCGGAGGGGTCCGGAGACATGACTTCACGCCGGGAAATGATCTTGTATCTTTGGATGTGTGAATTGCCCCAGGTCAGGTGCAATGCAAGAGTACCAACATAAAACACTTCCACTACAAGAAATTGTTGAATTGGCATGAAGTACAATATTATATTGTATATTTTAAAAAAATTCAAGACACTGAGTTTTATGATTCTCGAGTAACAGGGTCGTGAAGTAGTGTATTCGTGCAAAATAGTTGATTCTGAGGTGAAAACAATTCTTATTATTCTCTGTAAACATATGAAGATAAACGATAACGAGAACCAGATTTGATATACGACTACGTATTGGAACAGCGAGTATGCCGTATCATGCTGGTTCTGGTTATCGTTTATCTTCATATGTTTATAGAAAAAATATGAGGTGTTTTCGGTTCAAAATTGGAGATTTTGCACGAATGCACTACCTCACGGCTCTGTTATTCGAGAATGATGAGACTCCGTGCCTTGAACGTTTTCTGAGTATACAATATAATAGTGTACTTTATGCCAACTGAACAATTTCTTGTATATGTAATATTTTATTTTTGGCACTTCTACCGCAACTGTTCTGGGGTTATTTACCCATCTAAACATACATGACCCTTTCAAACTCTAGGATTTTTATCTCGCACTTTGACGGCTTGTAACCCACATGGAGGTTAAAAATTGACGACAGAAATGTAACTGCACATTTCGTTTGTACAATATCGATTCTTTGTCCATATAAGATTATTATGATGGATCATCTTTACTGACGTGCAATTTTGGTCTTCACAATCTTATTACGAGTGGTAAAATTTTCATCCGATTAAGTGGAAACCCTTCAAGTT
>JAVTVY010050235.1:0-23300 GCA_036873755.1 Hanleya hanleyi | reverse complement strand
ATAGGTCCAACCATATAATCTCTCATCATTCTATTGAAGAACATAGATTTTGTAGCTGAAATATCACAGGTATTCAGATAAATATATAATACGGCTCTTTTCATCACGAATCCGCTGGTTCGTTTAAGTGTGGGAAATCAACATACGCTTTATAGGCGATGAGATTTGTCTCTTTCCTTCGTCCGACGTTATAACTGTCAGCTATGCTGGTTTTGGAATACTCTGAAATATCACTGGTATTCAGATAAATTTATAGTACTGCACGGATCCTCTGATTCTCGGTTCTTAGTTGGTAAAGAAAGCAAATATCATTCATATGATGCAGCGGCATATACTTTAGGACGCGATTTCCGATTTCCTCCCTCTGCTTGTTCCGTATTGATTGGAAGTATCCATTACTTTGATGTAGGTTTATACAGGGCACGATAACATATACCAACCGCAGCTGTGTTGAGCGCATTTCCTCTCGATAATATCATGCGTATCTGTTAGTTCTTGGCTGGCTGTGTATATACGAGCTCCCATCGTCTCGTATTCCCCATTTCGGGACCATTTTGGTTCTGTGTGTTGTGCGTTTTTACGCATATATCTTAGATAAATATCTATTTTCATTCGAATAGAATGCGAGAGAATATTTGAGTGGACTTTTGGCATTCTTGTATAGCATCACGCATTAATAATATATGCATATTTCGTAGCACTGGCGTTACGGCTGGTTTATGCGGACATAATGTTGAGGCCGACTGATTTAATTTCAGCAAAACAACCAACTTTCTAGGTTTGTTGCACAACTCGCCAATCGATGACATTTCCGTACGCGATTAAATCGTCGTATGGGATTCTGATAAATGTGTTAAAGCCTGTTATGATTTCGTTCAGCAAAGTGAGACGTAAAGTCTTCCTGACCACGAGGGTAGTATAGTGAGTAACACCGTTTAAACTGGATAATTTGTGAGTGGATGACGTTAGCCTATGTGGCTGTGTTCTGGTTAGTGAATCCGACTCCACTCCAGGAAAACTGTAAGGATCAAGCGAGTAACTCGAAAACGAGAAACCCATGATACACGTGTGAGGTCAGGGTTGGACACAAGGCCCGCAATCGCAGTGGTAAGTAATTTGACCGTAAACACACCTACAGCCTCCCAGAGCTTTGCCTGATTCACGATATTAGGATCGTAAAACTGGAACATTGTATCGGCATATTATCTTATGTTGTATATATTCCTGGAATCTCGCTGTCTACTTGGTAATAAAGCTGTATGTAAAACCGCCAAACACCTTTTAGGTGTGTATTCTGGTTCATCCCATATTTCTGGAATCTAATCGTCTCTTAGTACTAAATCAGTATCTAACACCAAACTCCTTTTAGGAGTGTACGTGGTTAACATAACCGTTGCTGGAGACAGATCAACCCGACACCATGCAGACAGACGAACACTATAGCGTGTGGCGAAAGATGTGATTTCATAATACGTGGTTTCAGTAATTCTGCATTCAGTGTTTCGAACCTCTTTATATCATTGTGATATCCGCGGGTTCTCATCAGGGGGTGCGGTTTAGTATAATGGTAGACTAATTCTTTGCACATACATATTTGCAGGAACCTTTTCCTTGAATATCGGAATTTAAACTGGGATGTACCAGTACTAATTTTCTGGAGGGCGTGCACCGGTTAGGTGTCTAATTCGATATTTTAATGTGACCTCATCTGCATATTACCAGAGCCTGCATCAAGTCATGGTAGGTGGGCATACACCGTGAAGGTGTCTCGTTTGGTACCGTATAATAAAGTGCATATTAATAGAGCCTGCACCAATTTATGGTAGGTGGGCACGCACGGTATAGGTGTCTCATTCGATATATTAAAAGTTTAATGCATCTGCATAATATCAGAGCCTGCACCAATTTATGGTAGGTGGGCATGCACCGTCTAGGTGATTTCGTTCAGTATTCACTTTATAGGTGAACAGAACCATTCAACGCCGGACAGGTCTTCTCGTTCAGTATTCACTTTATAGGTGAAGGAACTGATCAACGCACCGTTTAGGTGTGGGAAATCAACATACGCTTTATAGGCGATGAGATTTGTTTCTTTCCTTTGTCCGACGTTATGACTGTCCGCTATGCTGGTTTCGGAATACTCTCAGCTAGCCAGCCCGGCATTGTCTTATATAAGGATAGCTGCTGGGCGCGCGGACCTTGGCGAAAGCACTAGAGAGAGAATCGTAAAATCCGTCCGTCATTTGCAGATTTGTGTTTCTTTTCCTAATGAAAAGTTGAAAAGCTGGCAGTAAAGCTCACTGTGCGTCGTATGAACCTGCTAAGACAACAGCTAGTAAAACAACAACAGAAATAGATGATGACCAGTTGGTTAATCTTATTACAACTATAGCTGAGTCAGTTATTCGACTGCTTTTGCCAATTATTGACGGGGATAGAGAACAATCGTCTGCGTGGTTAAAAAAAGCCCTAGGAATAGTCAGTGACATGGTAGACAAACATTTGCGAGGGGATCTTGTCACTCCGATGTACTTATATAGTTTAATCTCTAAACCTGGTACCCTTACACCTTCATCTGTTTACGATTGTAAACAGTTCTGGGAACACGGGGAAGATTAATTCGCCGCGTCAGTAGTGCACCTTATTTGCATCATGGCTGTCACTATCCTTCAATTTAACATACAGAGTATGATTGCTCACGGGTTTGAATTCAAACATTATATATATAATTTAGAAAACCAAACCGATATCTTGTGCGTTCAGGAAACATTTTTAAAAGAAATATTACAGTTTTCAATGCCGGGATATATACCTATTAGACAGGACAGAGGCGATGGCACTATTGCTAGAGGTGGGCTAGCGTTTTTTATTAAAAATAATATTGCTTATACCAATATTAAATTACCTGTACTGAAGACCATTGAATGCCAATGTATACAGATCACTCTGAAAAACACTAAAACGGTCAATATCGTTAATTTATATAACCCAACAAGATACCTTGATATTGAAGATTTTAATAATCTTCTATCTACCATTTCAGGCCCAGTTGTATTTTGTGGGGATTTCAATGCAAAACACATTTTGTGGGGGAATGAAAATACAGATTATAATGGCCGTAAAATAAGCGATGTTATGGATATTCATGACCTTGTTTATTTAAATGACGGTTCACCTACACATTATGATGTACATAATGGAAAATATAGTGCCATTGATCTAACGTTATGTACTGGTGATCTAGCCAACGCCTCTGATTGGTCTGTAGATTTATCCTCGCCTTGTGCCAGTGATCACTTTCCCATTCACATTCAGCTTGGCCTTACTTTATTTACTAATGACATGGGGGCTCCACCTAGGTGGAAACTTAAAAAAGCTGATTGGTCTCTTTTTAATAGGGAATGTAGCAATGTGATTACGGAGCAACTTTACAGCCATGATGTAGATACTTTTCATGACAATTTAATTGGTGCAATTAATGAGGCGGCGAATAATAGTATTCCCAGAACAACGGGGAATTCATATAATTTTAAATTACCTGTTCCTTGGTGGGATAATGAATGTACTAATGCTATTAAACAAAGGAAAAGGGCTAAGAATAGGGCACGGCATACCATGCTTGCAGAAGATATTATTAATTACAAACAAAAAAAAGCTATTGCACAAAAAACTATTAAAACTGCACGTAGAAATCACTGGCAGGAATATTGTTCTAAATTAAATTCTGACTCAAACATTAAGGAAGTGTGGAGTCAGGTTAAAACTGTTAGTGGGAGTAATAAACGCTCCCCTATTCCTACTTTACATCATGGAAATGAGTCTTTTGTATCAAATGAAGAAAAAAGTAACATTCTTGTGGACAACTTTGCTTTTGTCAGCAGTGATGAAAATTATGATGCAGACTTTGTTATTCATAAGGATGAGGTGGAAAAAGACAATTCTGCTTTATTTAATAATATCTGTTTTGATGATATGCCTATCAATGAAGAATTCACCCTATTAGAATTGAAACAAGCCCTACACTCAACTAAATCTAGTAGCCCGGGTGAAGATGGTATTGGCTATGACATGTATAAACACATGCCAGAGTCTTGTCTTAATGTAATTTTATTACTATTTAACACTATATGGGCGCATATGATTTTACCAAATATTTGGACAAAATCTATCGTTATACCGGTTCCTAAACCAGGAAAGGATGCTTCTAATCCCACCGCATATAGGCCTATTGCTCTCACATCTAACCTATGTAAATTGATGGAGAAGCTTATTAACAATCGGCTTATGTGGTTTTTAACAAAAAATAATATTTTATCCAAATTTCAAAGTGGTTTTAGGAAAAACAGGAGCACTACTGATCATGTGATCACTTTAGAAACCTCTATTAAAAGGTCAATTGCAAATAAGGAATACTTACTTGGGGTATTCCTTGATATTGAAAAAGCTTATGACATGGTATGGAAAAACGGTTTATTGATTAAACTAAGTAATATTGGTATTGGTGGTAAAATGCTTGGTTGGATTAAGGGCTTCCTATCCAACCGACGCATTCAAGTTCGTATTGGTCAGAGTATATCACGTGTTATGCCAATACAAAATGGCGTCCCTCAGGGAAGTGTTTTATCACCTACCTTATTTAATATTGCTATAAATGACCTACCCGACTGTCTTGATAACAAAGTTAAGTGCTCCTTGTTTGCCGATGATAAAGCTATATGGTTTTCTCATCGAAACTTCAACTTATGTGTTGAAAAAATTCAACAGGCTTTAGATGATATTTTGAAATGGGGGAAAACTTGGGGTTTTAAATTTTCTCCCATTAAATCTGAGGCAGTTCTTTTTACAAAAAAATTTTTGCCTGAGCCACTAGTGTTATTTTACAATGGTGCCAGGTTAAAATGTTCTGATTCATTTAAATATTTGGGGGTTACATTTGATAAATATCTAACATGGCAGGCCCATATTGATATATTGATTAAGAAATGTCAGAAAACTCTCAATCTTATGCGCTGTGTATCTAAACATAGTTGGGGTGCTGACAAAAAAACCTTATTAATGATGTATCGGAGTCTAATAAGATCCCGCCTAGATTACTGTTGCGAGGCATACGACTCTGCGTGTGTCTCATTAAAAAACAAACTAGATTCTATACAGTGTCAGGCTCTCCGCATATGTACTGGAGCATTACGTTCAACACCTTTGCATGCTTTACAGGTTGCTTGTGCGGAAATACCACTATCCATCAGAAGACAAATGAGAACCCTCAAATATTTTATGAAAATTAAACAGTCAATAAACCATCCAACTAGTGATATTCTAGAACCTTCATGGTATGATGGTTTATTTTGGGATAGTAACGTTAAGCGTTACTTCCCATTTAATATTAGAGCAAACATCTTGTATGAACAAACAAATGCTGATGTTTTCTCTATCCAGAATTGTTTTATGCAGAGTTACCCACCCTGGCTGTTGACTACACCAAACATATATATGGGATTACATACACAAATTAAAAAATCTGACCCACCCCATATTATTACTGGATATACAAAAGAATATATTAAATCTAATTGGAGTGAATACATGCAAGTGTTTACAGATGCCTCCAAGTGTCCAGATACCGGCAGGGTGGGTGCTGCATTTTGCATACCTGAAATAAAATATTCTAAATCCTTTAGAATTAATAATCATGTGAGTGTATATACAGCTGAGCTGACAGCTATATTAATGGCACTCAATTTTATTAGAGATACTAGTATATCTAGAGCTGTAATTTTTACAGACTCTCTTAGCTCTTTACAAGCAATGCTTAACTTCTCTTGGAGCCGGTCTTCAAGTATTTTATATGAAATATTATATTTTGTCACTACGATGACTTATGAAAATATAGTAATTTATTTCGATTGGGTTCCGGGCCATTCTGGTATATATGGGAATGAGCTTGCGGACTCTCTTGCTAAGCACGCATCCGCACTTCCAGATATTAATATACATATGGGATTGACCATAAATGAAGCCATGGCTTGTTTATATCCTTATTTTAAATCTAAATGGCAGGAATGCTGGGATAATTCAGAGAAGGGGCGTTTTTATTATCAATTTCAGCCTTCAGTTACAGACGCCTCTTTGAATTTACCAAATCGCCACGCTGAAGTACTTGTTTTTAGACTTCTTGTCGGGCATATTCCCCTGAATTCATATCTCTTTAGATGTAATTTACATCCCACTGGAGTGTGTGATGCGTGTGATGTAGAAGAAGGCATCAGTCACTATTTATTATCGTGTACACGATTTAATAATCAGAGATTAAACTTTTTTAATGAACTTATATGTGCTGGTGTCTTCAATCATACCATGGAATCCATTTTAAAGCCTAGAAAAAACCGTGATAAAGTTTTTATGGCTATTTATAGATATATACTGCACACACGCAGATTCTAATTTATATTGATTTTATTATTTTGTTCTACATTTCCCATCTAGTCTAGGGGAGGGTACAACTGTTACCTCCCCTTCCATCCTGTGGAATAAATTATAATAGTTTTATTGGTTAATTAATAGTACATGCATATTACAAGTTGATGAATAATAAAATTCTAGAATAGTTTAATATATATTTTCTTACCTGTGGTTAAGAAATTATACCAATATTTATACTCTGAGAAAGAGTTTTGTTTTAAATGGTATCCTTGCTTTTTCTGATTGGACATTTGTGTCTGATGATACCATGAGGTCATCACTCACGGTGTTCATCGGGACAGGCATAGATATTACATCAAATCTCGTTTTTATTCACCACTCTGTTTAATATACATTTTCTTACATTTGCTTAAGGGAGGGGGTTGGGGTAAACAGTTTTATTTTAAATAATGTCTTGCTTGTTCTGGTTGGACATTGGTGTCTGATGATACCACGAGGTCATCATTCACTGTCTTCATCAGGATGAGTATAGATATTACATCTAATCTCGATTTTTCTCACATTGTCAAATCTAAATCTATATGATGAGTTTAATTTTTGTTTAAACAAAATATGCATGTGCTATATTAGCCTTTTTAGTTCAGTTTTATATTTATTTTTTAGAAAGGGTCGTTAGGATTTTATTATTATTAAATTAATTGTGTTGGTCCATACATGCTCCCTTCCTTTTATGTCTCTAACCTCACCATGACATTAAATAACGCATTTGGAGTTTGATTTTTCTACATATTTTTTAATCCATTACAAATCCGTATAGTTGGATATTTTAAATCAATATATATGTTGTACATCAAACTCAATGCAACGACCTGGCGCGCATAATTTTATTAAATTGAAAGCGCCATTCAAATTAAAATAGTAGTAGTAGTAGTAGCACTGTGCGTCGTAATAAATAGGCAAAATACGTACAAGTAAGTTTACTCTATACGTATACAGCAATTATGACTGGAATGTTCCAACTTCTTGGTCTACATGCTTGGTATACAGTAAATTTTCAAACAAATTCATATGGCATTGATATGACGTCACAGTTTCCATAGCAAATTTGGAGTCCAATGGAAATCACTCGATATCTGTACTTCTTTCAATACAATTTCGCCATTTTCGCTGCATTTCTGGGTTTCTAGTGTCGAGCGCCTGCATGGTTGAGTAGCTGATCTGTCTCCATTTATCAGAATATAGAACGAGCCAAATGCTCATATCATTTGGCTTGTTGGGATAAAATCCCACGAACGATAATGAAATTCCCATGATGGGCAGCGTTTTCCTCTGTATATCTGTAAATCCAATTCTTCGCTGGTCTACATTTCAATAGCCATAGGTCCAACCATATAATCTCTCATCATTCTATTGAAGAACATAGATTTTGTAGCTGAAATATCACAGGTATTCAGATAAATATATAATACGGCTCTTTTCATCACGAATCCGCTGGTTCGTTTAAGTGTGGGAAATTAGAGACGATTAGATTCCAGAAATATGGAATGAACCAGAATACACACCTAAAAGGTGTTTGGCGGTTTTACATACAGCTTTATTACCAAGTAGACAGCGAGATTCCAGGAATATATACAACATAAGATAATATGCCGATACAATGTTCCAGTTTTACGATCCTAATATCGTGAATCAGGCAAAGCTCCGAGAGGCTGTAGGTGTGTTTACGGTCAAATTACTTACCACTAATATGCACTTTATTATACGGTACCAAACGAGACACCTTCACGGTGTATGCCCACCTACCATGACTTGATGCAGGCTCTGATAATATGCAGATGAGGTCACATTAAAATATCGAATTAGACACCTAACCGGTGCACGCCCTCCAGAAAATTAGCACTGGTACATCCCAGTTTAAATTCCGATATTCAAGGAAAAGGTTCCTGCAAATATGTATGTGCAAAGAAAGAGTCTACCATTATACTAAACCGCACCCCCTGATGAGAACCCGCGGATATCACAATGATATAAAGAGGTTCGAAACACTGAATGCAGAATTACTGAAATCACGTATTATGAAATCACATCTTTCGCCACACGCTATAGTGTTCGTCTGTCTGCATGATGTCGGGTTGATCTGTCTCCAGCAACGGTTATGTTAACTACGCACACTCCATAAAGGAGTTTGGTGTGAGATACTGATTTATTACTAAGAGACGATGAGATTCCAGAAATATGCGATGAACCGGAATACACACCTAAAAGGTGTTTGGCGGTTTTACATACAGCTTTATTACTAAGAGACGGCGAGATTCCAGAAATATACAACGTCAGATAATATGCCGCTACAATGTTCCAGTTTTACGATCCTAATATCGTGAATCAGGCAAAGCTTCGGGAGGCTGTAGGTGTGTTTACGGTCAACACTTTTACACAAAACATTGGCTGGTTCTTAGCTGAGGTTAGTGTCTGGAAACTTTGCCGCTATTCTACGTAGACGCATTAACTAAATTTGGTGTGCAATTATTATATATTTCCGGATATAAATTCCGACAAAGTCCTCGGATCGTCGCGGTATAAACCGAACGATACCGAAAGATTTACAAGGTCATATATATGCAAATATCTTGAACTCCTGACCTCAGAACCAAATGGTACCCGAATATCGTTGAGTCTTGACGATTTCAGTGACCATTTCGTATAGCGGTAGTCGGGAACCAGGTCATTGAGACCCCGTGTTTTCTTAATGACATCCTCAAAGATTTTTTTCAGAGCGCCATTTTCGGTCCAGCAGTCTATGCAAGTTCCAAGCCATGCCACGCTGTCAAGTTTCATGTTTCATCTCGAACAAAAATATATGTTCATCCAGCATGTCTTGCTGTGTTTACGGTGAAATCAAGTTTTTGGAGTGTTGACTAAGTCTGCCATCAAAGAACCTGTGCACACTTGACTGTCAATGTTCACCTTATTTTGGTAAATAAATCAATAGCCTCCTCATTGCCTTCTTTGCATATCATTATTGCATTTCATGTCCTGAATACACAAATTATTTTGGCTCAAATTATCTGTTGGATTGTATTTTGGTATGTCAGTAGTATATATAACGTAAATTGGCGTAATAGCGCCTCACTGCGCATGCGCAGAACCTTGTGTGACGTCATAAGTGTGCGCAGAAAAAAAAAATGGGGCGGTATTGGGGCGGTGTGCGCATGCGTGATGTGTGGGAGGTGGGTACAAGATGGCCGCCAGTGGAAGATGTGGGAGGTGGGTACAAGATGGCCGCGAGTGTGAGTGAGTGCAACATGTGGGAGGTGGGTACAAGATGGCCGCGAGTGTCATGATGTGGGAGGTGGGTACAAGATGGCCGCCAGTGTCATGTGTGGGAGGTGGGTACAAGATGGCCGCCAGTGTCATGATGTGGGAGGTGGGTACAAGATGGCCGCCAGTGAGATGTGGGAGGTGGGTACAAGATGGCCGCCAGTGGAAGATGTGGGAGGTGGGTACAAGATGGCTGCCAGTGTCATGATGTGGGAGGTGGGTACAAGATGGCCGCGAGTAGTAAAATGTATAAAAGGAGTCTATTTTTAGGGAAAGGGGTGTATTCAATCTGACTTACCTGACCTGACTTGATCAGCCAGCCAGCCAGCCAGCCCTCCTACCTGCCTGCCTTCCTGTCTGCCTGCCTGCATTCTGCCTGTGTGGAATGCATGTCCTGACTTGGTTCTGGGTTTTTTCCATCACGGTTGTGCGCAGGTGTATGACGTCACTTCCGGTCTGCGTGAATCGGGCGTGACCTGGGACTATTGGATGCATGTACTGACTTGGTTCTGGGGTTTTTCCCTCACGGGGAGGTCACGTGATCAGTTCAAGGTCATATCCATTTTTTATCGATATGTCAACTCCACACCCAGTCCATTAAATGCTCCTTCACCTATGCTTCAATTTGATACCTCACTCGACCTGTGGTGTGAGTGAGTGCAAGAATGTATTCATCCGCGGTGATGCAGTCATGTCTGGCGGTGATTCGGTCTCGGGAAAAAGCTTCCTTGCCCAATGCCTACGGACTTTACCGAAGATACACGGACTTTAACGAAAAGACACGGACGTACACGAAAAGACGCGAAGGTGAACGCCATTGTGGGAAACCTCCCACAGACAGGTCAGTACATGCATTTCTATGTTGTTCACGCATAATAAAAGGATTGATCTGTAATCTGTTGTTGTTGTTGTTGCTCCTTTTTTTGGACTAACCCATCAGAATAGTACGTATCACGGACTATACCCGTAGAGCTACATCTGGTCTATAAAACATGTCCCTCTGGATCCCACACCTTCATTTCTACAGAGCCATGGCGGAGACCCAGCCCCATGCACTCGCATTTTACAGTATGCCACCGTGGTGAATTCATTCACGGGTTACCGAGCAGTGGTCCGGTCCATGTTTGCAGATGGCGACGACAACGAGGGACGACGCCAGATCCTGAACGAGTTCACAGAAGCGGTCCTCCACAGAGTGCACTCGATGGAGAGGCGTGCCATCACTCACCACTACTGGACTATGACAGCCATCCTTGATGCTCGGGCTATGGACCACGAGCGCTCACGCCGCAACCAGCACCGGCTGGTTGGCCTCATACTAGTCTGTGCCCTATTCACCCTGGCGCTGTGGTATTGACACTATAAATACCAGGGTCAGACAGAGTGTGTGTCATTCACCGTTCGACATTTGGACCAAGCATGTCATCCGTCCTACGAGCCATCCTCCCCCTTACACCTTACCAGGTGGGATTATACGTTTATGAAGATTATGTGACTCTGGTGGAAGATAGTGGCGGGGATTGGAGGGCGTCCCCTGAGACTTTATCGAATACGGTGACACTACAGCGTGATGGGTGGACTAAGTTTAAACGGGTGTTGAGCGGAGAGTTAGACGGACACCTGATCCACCTGGACAAGGCCAACTACGTATACCATACTGCGCTCTACCCACGGGTGGGACGCTACCAAGAGCCGGCTCGAAGTTTCCTCCTAACTCCCTCTCTGTGGTCAGCCTTGGAGAAAATAGGCCCTCTGGTGGACCAGTTATTTATACCCGACGATCGATCACCCCACCAATTGGCATGGGCTCATGCTATCGAACACGCACTAGATGAACCTAATGAAAAAAAGCGGATGGAGAAAATACTATATGTATAGAATGCGCAGAGGCTGGAATGACAGGGTCACCTCATGAAGCCACCCACACACACATGACGGGCCAGAACGATGAAGAAGAAGAAAAAATCCGTGATGAAGCCGCGGGGCCAATGGCTGAACCCCATGAACAACTACATGAACCCGACGACGATGCCATTGATTCCCCCGCTACACTCAGTCAGCCCAATGACATGACCACCTGATCCTTTGATCTCACGGGGTTCTCCCTATAAATACGAGAGACAGTGAAATCTGGTACCATTCACGTACTGACCATGACGGAGCATATAGTACTGGCGTATTTCAGCTTGACCCCGAGGTTTTCCTGAACGTGTATGCGGATAAGGTCGATATCATGGAGGAGGTGGTGGGAGACACGGACCCTACACAACCGTGCCCGGCTCACATTCGTCTGTCCCGAGAGGGCTGGACCAAATTCAAACGGGTGTTGTCTGGGGAACTGGACGGCGACCTCATCCACTTGTGTCACGATGTGTACATCCGACGCGGCCCTTTCTTTGCTCAATTGGCTCGGCTAGATGGAGGTGCAGTGCATTTTACCCTTCACCCTGATCTATGGTCTGCATTGGAAGATGCCGTGGTGGATGTGGATGAAGTGCTTATCAAGCGGTCATCAGACGAGTTGGACTGGTCATTGACCATGGCCACTGTGGAAGTCCACGGAGAAAATCAGAAAGAAACTCAGGCCCAAGATATACCCGTTATAAATAAACGATAGAGCCAGGGTCCATCATCATTTTGTCACCATGAAGCGCTGGGAGAAGGTGTTGGATAACTTATACTACAGTCCCGACAGTCCGGCAGCCTATAGTGCATTGTCGGCTCTCTCTCGAGCGGCCAAACCCCAGGGGTACAACGTGCCCAAGTCCGAGATTGGTTAAGAAGACAAGACACCTATACCTTACATCGATCTGTCCGTCGCCATTTTCTACGGAACCGGGTCATCGCGGGAGGAATAGATGCCCAGTGGCAAGCGGATTTGGTGGATATGAGCGCCTTTGCCAAACACAACGATGAGAATCGGTATATCTTGACGTGCATCGATATCCTATCCAAGTATGCGTGGGTGGTACCCATCCGGATGAAAACGGGGGCAAATCTCATAGCGGCGTTCAAAGACATCTTCAAGACCGGGCGCAAACCTTTGTATTTGCAAACCGACGAAGGCACGGAATTCCTCAACAGACCGTTCCAAGCCTTTCTCAAGAAACAGAAGGTCTTCTTCTTCCATACGTACAACGAGACCCAAGGCTTCCGTGGTGGAATGGTTCAACAGGACATTCAAAGGCCGTATGTATAAATATTTCACCTATAAGAATACAAGGCGGTACATCGATGTTCTCCCGAAACTTGTGAGGGGTTACAATCGAGCCTATCATCGAAGTATAGAGAGAGCCCCCATTACCGTGACCCAACGCAATGAAGCCCAAGTCCGGCGTGTCTTGTACCCCAGGCCATCGCAGCGAACGACGACGGCGGTGTACAAGGTCGGCGACCCTGTACGGATCAGTAAAGTCAAGGGCAAGTTCGAGAAAAGTTACTTGCCCAACTGGAGCGATGAGCACTTCCTGATTAATCGGCGCCTACCCCGACAGCGGCGAGTCTATGAACTGGAAGATCTCCAAGGGGAAACGTTGCTGGGGACGTTTTACGACACGGAATTACAGCCTGTTGTAAAAACACAGCAAGACTACTACACGGTGGAGCAGATTTGAAAACGGAACGTCGACGTGGCAAACTGTTTCATTTCGTAAAATGGCAAGGCTGGCCCAGTTCCTTCAATTCCTGGGTCGCGGCCAACCAGGTGAAACGACTATAAAGCCAGACACCACTGCCGTCCTCCTTCATTCCACGTCCGACCCCAGTGCTATGGACCAACAGCAGCTGCCTCCGAAGACAGCGTCTCGCAAAACGCGCAAGGCGCAAGTGGGCTTTGGGGTGCTATTGCTAACCCTGCTGAGTGTGTTGTACGGAGGTGTGTTTTACGACGTAGCCTATGTCAGTACGTTACTTAACCAACTGAGAACACCAGCCATCAGTGAAACGGGTCTACAGAGAGCACCAGTCGTATAGAGCCCAGTCACCACCACCACCACACCCCGCGTACAAGCCACGTCGAGCTCTACACTTACACCAAGTACACCTACTACGTCTCAAGACCCACCGGATTTCATCCCTCACAGTGAACCGACAACGACGACGACCACCCACGTTGTACCACCCCCAGCACCATCTCTGAACGTGAACAGACAACGACGACCGACGTTGTACCCACCACCACTCCAGTTCACTCGTACGAAATTTACAAGAGCGGGTCACCACGACAACGGATAGACCTCAAACCATGGACCCTCGGTGGCAACATCCCTTCACCTGCGTCATCGCAGGACCGACGGGCTCCGGCAAAACGCACTTCGTCAGGAAGCTCCTTCAACACGCCGACAGCATGATCACTCCACCTATTGCCCGAGTCGTGTGGTGTTACGGAGAATGGCAGGAAGCGTATGCAGCAATGCCCACATCACGTTCGTGGAAGGCCTACCCAACCTGGCCGATTTGGAACCCGACACCTTGGTGGTGCTGGATGATCTCATGGCGGAGACGGATGCGCGGGTCACCCAACTCTTTACCAAAGGCAGCCACCATCGACGGCTCAGCATCATCTACATTGTGCAGAATCTGTTCAGTAAAAACAAAGAACATCGGAACATCAGCTTAAATGCCCACTACCTGGTGGTCTTCAAAACCCGAGAGATACCACTCAACTGCTGCACCTGGCGAGACAGATGTATCCCGGCCGCACACCGTTTGCATTGGAAGCCTTCAAAGATGCCACAACCCCTCAGCACGGGTATATGCTCTTCGACCTCAAGCAAGCCACCCCCCACCACCTTCGACTACGGACCGGCATCTTTCCCGGAGAGACCCACCACGTGTACATGCAAAAATAATGTAAACACACCCACAGTGGCGCCTCCAGCTGGGGTTTGTGTGTTTGATGATGGGGAATAATAAAAAGAATGAATACTACAGCAGGGTTGACTTTGTCTGTGAGGTGGATAAAAAGGGCAGAGTTGTGGGTTCTAGCATTAGTTGTACAGGATGTCTGCGCGAGTACGGAAGCACGCTCCCACGGTCCGTGTATTGAAGACGGCCCCACCCGAGTTAGTCCGAACCATTGTACGCGGTGCGGACCCTGACCTTGTACGCTGTCTGTGCGAGATCGGGTACAACCTGTTAAAAGGCAACGTACCACTGACTCGGGCTCAGAAGACCAAGTTGGCCAAGCATAAGACAGGTCTCCGAACCCTAGTCCACAAGCGGGTCCCTCAAACACAAAAGAAAAAGGTGTTACAGAAAGGCGGCTTTCTCGGGGCCATCTTAGCACCGCTGGCCGCTTCCGTGTTGGGTCCAGTATTGGGTGGACTCTTCGGCCGACAATGAACCACACGAAAAAAATGGTCCTCGTCGAACCACGGTTCCTGCAAAACCTCCAATCACCCTACCCTGTCCCACCTACGGGGAAGACCATAAACACCCTCGATGGAGAGATGCAACAGATCTTACAGAGACCGGGGTTAAGCGACAGTGAGAAAGTACAACGGTACAATGAGACGCTTCAACGGTACATGACGTTCATGGACCAATACAAACCCTGTCTACCCCAGCAACAGCACCACCACCACCACCACCACCACCACCACGTGACAGACCGCTGACCTCAGCACCGTTCCAACAGCCGGGTGAGGTAGCCCCCACAGCCCCACAGTGGGTGGAAGACGAAGTGCTGAAGAGTGTACCTGTCTCGTTCAAGAAACAAGCTGGCCTGGTATTACAACGGATGAAACAGAATCCTAACATGACTTGGAATGATAAAGGCGAACTCCTGGTACAGAATCAGGTGGTCCCCCGCACCCACATGACGGATTTAGTGAATGATCTGATGCGTCAACGCAGATCGCACACCGATCCTCGAGGATGGGAGGTCTTCGCTCAAGGCTTGAAAGACATGCATGTACCACAGGAATTGGTGGGGAACCCCCACCGCTGGGCCTTTATGCAGCAAACCCAGCAATCACCGAGTGGCCTACTACCTTCTTGGGAAGTCGAATGGGAACCGGAGTCACCCCCCAAAACACCACCACAACGGGCACTTTCTTTTCGCGCCTATAAAAAAACACCCTTGATCAAGACACCCCACATCTCCAGAGCTGTGACACGTAGCAAGTCACCGCGACGAACACGACGCCGCACACAACCGCCCAAGGCGTGGAAGACCTATTAAAACCAACAGCAGCAGCAGGACAGCTCAGTCGCCATGTTTTACCTGACCCTACCCAGTAACAGTTCGCTGGATGTGTTTCCTGACAACACCGTGGCCAAGTACGTCACCCAGTTACCGCAACCGTTACATTTACCTGAACGCTGGGAATGTGCCCTCGTGGATGTCCAATACCCTTACTCGTGGTACAACGTGCGAGCCAATGAAGTGTGGTACGAGGTGACCTACGAAGGCAAAAACACCCGACTCACCCTGTCCGAAGGCCAATACGATATCCCCAAAGAGTTCATGGGTGGGCTGTCAAGACTGATGCATGATAAGGCGCTACGGGGGGTGACGGATAGTGCAGCACGCCTGATAGCCTTGCGCTTCAAGAGAAACGTGTTCTTCGATGTCAACGTACACAACGACAAGGCACAGCTTACCCTCACCGATACCGTGAATGTGAAACTTAGTCCTACACTACAGCAAATGCTGGGTTTCGATCTACAGACGTTCGCTGGTCCCACCCAACACCATGGCGAGATGCCGATGGATATGAAGTCGGGTATGTACGGACTCTACGTCTACTCGGACGTGGTGGACAACCACATCGCGGGCGATATCAACACACCTCTGTTACGGGTGGTCCCCATTAAAAAGACGTATGGCGATCAAGTCACCCACAGTTTCAACCATATCATGTACCTGCCCGTACGACATACCGATATCAACACGATCACGGTGGATATAAGAGATGACACGGGACGAGCGGTGGCATTCGAACGAGGAAAAGTGGTGCTGACACTTCATTTTCGACAAGCATGTGCTCCCCACTTTGCATAATGAAAGTACCTTACGAGTGCGATGCACGCAGCTATGCCGACTATTATGCCCAACAGGCCGGGGGTGGCTTTCCGGTCTTTAGCGGTGCACGCATGCAACGAGGACATGGACTGGGGAACATACTCGGCAGCATTGTGAAAACGTTCCCGCCCTTGGTGACGCGTGGGGTGAAAGCAATCGGCAAACAAGCGGTACGCAGTGGACTGCAAGTGGCCGGTGATGTCTTGGGGGGTACGGCACCCCGACAAGCCTTGAAACGACGGGCCAAAGAAGCGGGAGGCGTCTTGGTGGCCAAAGCACAACGCACCGCTGGGAATAAAAGAGCTGCCCCACCGAGACCACGCACCAGTCGACGACCGACCCAGCGACGACGCACATCCAAGAAGACCCGGGATATCTTTTCTTAAAACATGTCCTTAATCCACGCCGAATCCTGCCCCTCCACCAACAGTGAATTTGATTTGTGGACCGCGCCGCCCACACAAACCAGTGTCGAACAAGGATTATGGGTGGAGCATCTCCCGCTCTCCAGCATCAACGAAACCGGGCCCATCGAGTTCATCATCAGTAATGCGGATACGGCCTATGTGGATTTAGCCCATACCTACTTGTATGTGAAAGCCAAGGTGGTCAATGGAGCTGGCACCAGACTCGCTGACCAAGCAACGGTGGGCCCGACGAATCTCTGGCTGCACTCGATGTTTCAGCAGGTGGATATTTTTCTCAGCCACAAACTCATCAGTGACTCCACCAACACGTACCCCTATCGAGCCTACATCGAGACACTGTTGTCGTATGGCCGAGAGGCTAAAAAATCTCAGCTGACAACCGCTTTATTCTACAGGGACACAGTCGAGCACATGGACACGGCGGACAATGGGGGATATAACAAACGAAAGGCTTTCACTGCGAACAGTGCCTCGGTGGATATGATGGGTCGACTGCATGCAGACATGTTCATGCAAGACCGGTACCTCTTGAACAAGATCCCCATCAAAATCCGACGGATACGGGCGCCTCCGACCTTCGCCTTGATGGCCACTAACGTAGAGGGGCATGTAGCGGACTATAAGATTGTCATCCAAGACGCAGTCCTGTATGTCCGAAAAGTGAAACCGAATCCAGCCGTTCACTTGGGACACATGAAAGCCTTGGAAACAAAACCAGCCCAGTACCCTATCCGACGTGTGCAAACCAAAGTGTTCTCTGTGCCTGCTGGAAATATGGGCGCCAACAAAGAAAACCTGTTCCTGGGGGAACTACCCAAGCGATTGATCCTGGCCTGTGTAGAAAATACCAGTTTCAGCGGAGCCTACCCAGAGAATCCGTTTGACTTTAAAACATTTCGGCATCAATTTTGTGGCCCTGCATGTGGATGGACAACAGGTGCCAGCCACGGCCTTAACCCCGAACTTTGGGCGGAGGAATTTCATTCGAGCCTATCAGAGCCTGTTTACAGCCACCGGTCAAATCAACCAGGACGAAGGGAATATGATCAGTCGGGAGGACTACGCGAACGGATACACGTTGCTCTGTTTCGATCTGACCCCCACCTTAGAGAACGACCATCAGCTGGCTCTGGCCAAGCAAGGCAACTTACGGTTGGAAATCCACTTTGCACGAGCCCTGGCGACCACCGTCAATGTGATCTGCTACGCCGAGTTTGACAACATCATTCAAGCGGACAAGGCGCGCAACGTCCTGTGTGACTTCTCCACCTAACATGGATACAGACCAGATAACCACCGTGCTGGAGAATGACCCAGAGACACGTAGGGTCTTTCAAGGTTTGTTCGCCCGAGATGTGTTTCCATTAGACCGTATGTATCCGGCTGCTTACGTTCTCAACACGGACCCGATGGATCGACCCGGTGAACACTGGGTGGCCGTGTACTTGACAGAAGAGCAGGGCGAATACTTTGACCCGTACGGCCTGCCACCCTCCATCCCGATTTAACAGACTTCATGGATCAAGGCACAGAGACGTGGTGTTGGAACAGTCAAACGTTGCAAAGCCTGACCAGTGGCGTGTGCGGACAATATTGCTTGTTTTACCTGTACCATCGATGCCGGGAAGACCCTTATCTACCATCGTACAGATGTTTGACGAGTACCCCAAGGCCGAGGACCGCGATGTACTCGTCTATGACTGGGCCGCCCATCATTTCAATGTACAAGCCCCGTTCTGGGCTTGAATTATTTCAATGTACATACGCCCGCTCTGGGCTTCAGTTAATGACAAGCCCCTTGTTCTGGGCTTCAGTTAATGACAAGCCCCTTGTTCTGGGCTTCAGTTAATGACAAGCCCCTTGTTCTGGGCTTCAGTTAATGACAAGCCCCTTGTTCTGGGCTTCAGTTAATGACAAGCCCCTTGTTCTGGGCTTGAGTTTTCACGTGGTTGTTCTCACGTTGTTGTTGTTCAATGAATAAAAAAATGAGATCTCACCAAAAAACCCTGTCTTGTGTGTTTTATTCCTGATGCATTAATGCTCAATGCGGAGATTCAGTCAAACTGAAATCAGTGGTGTAGGATGGGACCAAAATGTAACCCATCAAGTTTAGAATGCAAGAGCACTATAGTAAAAATAGAGAGCCAATGAAATCAGCCCACAGACCAAGTACGTGTTTTTGGTCTAGGTTTGGAGTGGGCATTTCATTGAGGTACGTGTATACGGTGAGTGAAGAGACTCGTCCAACACGTATCGATTATGACTATCAGTGCTAGGTAACCCATCAAGGTTAGAATGCAAGAGCACTATAGTAAAAATAGAGAGCCAATGAAATCACCCTACAGACCAAGTACGTGTTTTTTGGTCTAGGTTTGGAGCGGGCATTTCATTGAGGTACGTGTATACGGTGAGTGAAGAGACTCGTCCAACACGTATAGATTATGACTATAAGCTCTATTAGCCAATCAGTGGCCAAGAATGGAGCCAAAGTTAACCCATCCATGTCCAGAAAAACATTACCCGGGTGTACAAGAACCCAGATGTAGGCGCGGACGTCAGCGAAAGCACACCGTGAATACCCCAATTCGATGGGCTGATTGTTCGATCGCTGATTGGTTCTTTTTCTCGACCGCTGATTGGCTTTTTCTCGACCGCTGATTGGTCCACATGGAACTGCCCATCTTTCCCAGGTTCATGTAGAATCCCCTTTTTGTGCTCAAGCTCTGACTATAGCGATGCCGCAACATTGTCCCATTGGACATTGGACCGTCTGACCTGGAGGTCACCCTTTGACCTTTTGACTCGCGTCCGCGCGCGCGCGCGCACTACCGGGAATGACGCGCACTTCCGGAGAACGCGCGCGCGCTGCGGCCGGGGCGGGGCGGGGCGGGAAAACACCCCGGCGGTTGAACATACGGATGTGTAAGGGGAAACATTAGGAACTCTTCTATGTTTAGAGGTAATTTCAGTGAAAAACCCGGAAGTGACGTCACAACCCCACGTGACCTGCGCAACAGAATGGATACGACACCCTAGTGTAACTCCCTCACCTAGGCTTCACATGGATACCTCACTAGCTTCAATAAACTTTCATACCCTTCGGCCACCGCGTATGCGCAGAATGACGCTATTTCAAATCCGCTAGTCCAGGCAGATGCCCCTTCACCTACGCTTCACTTTGATACCTCACTCGATCTCATTGCACCAGTAGTAACTCCCCTAGCTCCCAACACGGCTATTTCCATACCCTTGGGCCACCGCGCATGCGCAGAATGACGCTATTTCAAATCCGCTAGTCCAGTCTATCAGATGGCCCTTCACGTCACCTTCACTTTGATACCTCACTCGACCCCATTGGACCATTATTGGCTTCGCTAGCTCCAAAACGGCTATTTTCATACCCTCGGGCCACCGCGCATGCGCAGAATGCTGATAGTTCAACCCACACCAGTCCATCAGATGGCCCTTCATCTCACCTTCACATTGATACCTCACTCGGCTCCATCGGGCCACTAGGGCGCCCCTAACGCCAAAAAGGCTATTTTTAAGATAAACATCAAAATCTGGTGTACGAAGATTTTTTTTATTTTAGAGGTAGTGGGTCGAGTGAGGTATCATATTGAAGCTGACGTGAAATGCTTCACACTGATACCTTACTCGACCCCATTGCACCACTAGGGGCGCCTCTAACCCCAAAAAGGATATTTTGAAGATTATACGTGCAGAATGCTGATAGTTCAACCCACACTCCAGCTCCACAGATGCTCACGTCACCTTCACCTTGATACCACCATATCATTAGGACAGCCTCCTCAAAGCAGTTATTTTGATAGCCTTGATATCTGCGTTTAATTCAAAAGTTCACACCCAGCCTGTCGTGATTTCACGTCACCTTCACATTAGGACGCCTCTACCAAAAAGGCTATTTTGGATGTTCTTGATGTTTTTCATCTCCAAACATCAAAACATCAAAAATAGGCTTTTTTTGAGGTTAGAGGCGTCCTAATGGACCAATCGGGTCGAGTGAGGTATTAAATTGAAGGTGACGTGAAGGAGCATCTGATAGACTGGGTGTGGGCTTGAATTAGGGTAATTCTGCGCATGCGCGAAGATAATATGAAAAATATCAAAACATCAAAATAGCCTTTTTGAGGTTAGAGGCGTCCCTAATGGTCCAATGGGGTCGAGTGAGGTATCAAATTGAAGGCGACGTGAAGGCGCATCTGATAGACTGAGTGTGGGTTGAACTATCAGCATTCTGCGCATGCGTAATCTTCAAAATATCCTTTTTTGGGTTAGAGGCGCCCCTAGTGGTGCAATGGGGTCGAGTGAGGTATCAATGTGAAGCATTTCACGTCAGCTTCAATATGATACCTCACTTGACCCTCTACCTCAAAATAAAATTTTTGTTTACAGTTCAAAACAACTTTCCCATCCGAAGGACGGGTTTTACTTCACATTTTTTTGTTTTGTTTTGAAAATTTTTTTTTTTGAAATGTACAAACTTTTACGTGAAGACAATATTCTTTATATATGTGTACTTCCTATTTCCCGCAGGAATTTATGGAATATCAATTCTTTCCGCAATGAACTTACAATTTTACTGGCAATGAAATTCTCCGTGTCAATTTGAAGTGGATATGAAAACGTACTGACTCACACGTGCAATGGCAACAATTCGCTACAGTGTAATGAAATGTGTTCATTTTTTAGGCGCCCGTGGTTTTATTAATATGCACACACATATGCTTTTCTAATAGTTCATTGGCTGAACCGCGAGGCGGGGGAAAAAATATTAAACTAATTTCGTCTCGCGCGGAGTGTGTACGGTGAACGCAAGCCAAAGAGCTCAGCATGTTATTTTGACTCGATTCATACGCTCGACTCTTCAAAATGGACTTGAAGAAGACGTTATGCGGGAACTGAAATCAATTTCTTGAAACTTTTGCTCACCGTGTGCGCTGAAACAACAACAGAGCTGACAGACAATTGAGGTCGTTAGCTCAGCTGATATCTCTCGTGTGCGCCGGTTTATATACCGAAGGAAATATGTGAATTTCGATTAGCATACAAATGCATGGTGTGTTATATCCCACCTAGGAAAAAACAGCCACAGATATGCATTATACATCCGGGAGTATGGGAGATATGGTATACATCTGGACTAAACTTCTTTTATCAGGTAAGCTAGTACTATACTTGCGTTGAATCGCAACATAGTGACCAAACCATAACAGTTGACAGCTGTAAAAATAGATACCGTGGCATAAATTAGTTGTGTGTCCCAACTAATCTATTGAGAACGTTTTGTTTGATTTTTTGAGAAATATATATTGTTGTGTTCTGAAACTTATGTCACTGGTAAAATGCAATTACTATAGTATTCATTCAAAATATTAGCAAACAACATTCTGTAGAACTATCTGTTTGAAACATTTTCTGTTTTGGGTGTCATTCTCTGGGTTAAATATTGGCGTCAGCCATTGTTGATTTGGATCAGTTCAATACTCGTAGGTTTGATAGGCATTCTTTTCCATTCATGGAATTTTTACAGTTCCACAGTGTCACAAAACAACAATAATGCCATGATGTCACAATAAGACGTTACAAAGACAATTTCTGCTGTATACAATGGTATAAGGCACCTGTATACCATGGTATAAGGCACATGTATACAATGGTCAGATGTACCTGTATACAATGGTATAAGGCACCTGTATACAATGGTATAAGGCACCTGTATACAATGGTATAAGGCACCTGTATACAATGGTATAAGGCACCTGTATACAATAGTATAAGGCACCTGTATACAATGGTCAGATGTACCTGTATACAATGGTATAAGGCACCTGTATACAATGGTATAAGGCACCTGTATACAATGGTATAAGGCACCTGTATACAATGGTCAGATGTACCTGTATACAATGGTATAAGGCACCTGTATACAATGGTCAGATGTACCTGTATACAATGGTCAGATGTACCTGTATACAATGGTATAAGGCACCTGTATACAATGGTATAAGGCACCTGTATACAATGGTCAGATGTACCTGTATACAATGGTATAAGGCACCTGTATACAATGGTATAAAGCACCT
>JAVTVY010050234.1:0-24411 GCA_036873755.1 Hanleya hanleyi | reverse complement strand
TACTGGTTTAAGATATTTCTCTGTTTCTCTGATTTTTTAAGTTTCTTCATAAAATGTCCAATATATTTATAGTGAGCTATTTTCTTCTTGTTGCTTGGTTGTTGTGTTGTGTAGACAACGTTTGTTTACACCGTTTTTCTCCAGCATTTCGTACCAACCAATGTTTATGTATTTAAGTGACTTACTACAGCGAGTCGCGTTCACCAGTTATGTTCTTTCATCAGGCAAGTTTGCAATGTTACCGGCGTATTTTACAATTGATATGTTTATATCACTTACTAAACAGATCAATCTGATTAAAGCTCAGACTTAATAACCGCTCCTCTATCATACATGTCGCTAATTAAGATCTGAGACAGTCTGTATCTTAAATCTATCGCGCATGTCAGACTGGCGACCAATCACAGTCCAACTTCAACGGGCGAATAGGTATCCGAATATTTCTGTAGTGCACGAGGCGCAGAAAAATCCAACCCAGGCGGCTGACGAATTACTTGCTCTTCATGAGCAATGACCGAAGATTATTATTTGCTCGGATAGGCACCTATTCGCCCGTTGACGTTGGACTGTGATTAGCTCCAACATGGAACCTAATAGTACATGGCTGTCATTAGGTTCCACGTAGGCCTACATCCTAGCCACCATCGTAATATAGAAGCCCGAATCGTATAAACAATGATTTAGTCGCTCTTTACCATGCATTTTCCGATAAAACGTATCATGAACTAGTCCGAATCGTCCGAACGGTCAACAGCTGTTGTCTTTTTGAGTGGGTTTCGCCTCCTTTTGTACCAGTCCCCGCTTGAAAATAGGGACTAGCTCCGCTATGTTGTTTCCACGCTTGAGTGTCGACTGCGCAAACGGTGGCCGCAATAAAAACCGCCAGTGCGCACGCCAACACCATACACGTGATCGTAAGGCAGAATTTTTTTTACTGAAAAATTCATTCATTCAAATTCATTCGTTCACTGTCGGAAGCAATAATCGGACGACCACGTTTGTGGGGTTGGCGTGCGCACTTCCGGTTTTTTACTGATGCCACCGTTTGCGCAGTCGACACTCCAGCGTGAAAACAAACATGGCGGACCTGATCATATATTCAAGCGGGGACTGGTACAAAAGGCGGCGAAACCCACTCAAAAAGACAACAGATGTTGGCCGTTCGGACGATTCGGACTAGTTCATGATACGTTTTATCGGAAAATGCATGATAAGGAGCAACTAAATCATTGTTTATACGATTCGGGCTTCTATATTACGATCGTGGCTAGGATGTACGTGGAACCTAATAACAGTATCATTAGGTTCCAGTTGGAGCTAGACTGTGATTAGTCGCCAGTCTGACATGCGCGACAGATTTAAGATACAGACTGTCCCAGATCTTAATGTCGGACAGAGGAGCGGTTATTAAGTCTGAGTTTTAATCCGGTTGTAAAGAGATACGAGCAAGGTCAGATTTGGAAGCGATGTTTGTTGTGTGCTGACCAGTAAGTTTAATTTGTAAAAAATGTTATGCAGCAATTTTTATGGTTCCGATTCATACAAATAAATAAATTTAACAAGGTCTCGCACTCTGTGTCCTACATCCAACTTGAACCTCGATATTTCACATATAATTCAATTGGTTTAACCAAAGTATTAAATAACTTGTTACATATTACAGGAAGGAAATTTTTTCCTCAAACTGTTTTGTGTATTTTCAATAATGTTCTAGCCCCATTTTTGCATAATTTGCAGGGTTATATTTACCATAAGAGTCAAGATACATCCCAGATAGGCGTCGCTGCTAGCTACAACCACTTTGGAAGAAAGGCATACGATGTCCTCGAGTTTCGTACCTTGGGCGATTACCATAAATTTCGACTTGTCTTCATTAAAATGAAGATACCAAGTTTCGCAATATTTACTAAAGTATAATCTAGACAGTGTTGAAGACCATTCACATTTTCTGACAAGATTAAGAAATCTTCTGTCCATAATAAATGAGACAACTGTTCACCATGTATAGTTAACGATTGACATTTGTCGGATGGCAATCTAATTAAAATGAAATCTTATCTGCTCACCCATCTGGATATGTCGCTTACAGAGACATGCACGATTGGGATGCATTGATTGGATATTAATTTATTAAGATTGGTCGGATGGGAAAGAGAAGTAGACGTTAAATATATTAAGCAACGGGGGACATAGGTAAAAATTTCCCCAAACCGGCCTCCATCTTCCCCAATCTCTGTTTCAAGCCAGTCATCTCGGTTTGTAACTTATTTTCTACGCTGTTCTTCACGTAAAATAGCTTCCAAATTCTCCATTCGCAGAACCATGTGCAGTGTTGAAGTTCTTTCTGAGCGTTTTTGTCGGGATGGACCGACGTAAAGAGCAGACGATAACCCTATCATTACCAAACCTGGACGGACTGAGAATTGCGCCGCCCTCATTGTATAATCTACCACGATTGATCACATCGACTGAGGAAGCCTCCCTCTGAGAGATTTGTCGGTGGCTTGTCGGTGGCTATGTAATATTATATTGGACTAGTTTTGGAGATCTGGGTCAGGTTGTCATTCTGACAGATGTTGTATCTGTGATGTTTCAAACCGGTTTTGTCAGGACCGGAGAAGATCCCGTCTCATGAATGGAAAACAATGTTTTATGCTTTTGGTCAACTCGGAAACACTGAGTGACCTCCCTTGAACTGTTCAATGTTCTCTGATTCAAACAGTGAGTGGATGGCGAGGCGGATTTTTTATATTATTTTTTCTTGTATTCTGGAAGAGCTCTATTTATGATAATGATCTTCTATCGTACTCTGCCAAAACTATTTCAGCAGCCACCAGTCTGATTTATTTTCACAAAAAATCACTTGTACTGCATTTATACCCCTTTTGGCACAGACTTGGGTTTTATTTTAACAGCACAAAGTGCAGCGTCGGCCTCGTAAGCGGTAGGTCCTGGGTTCGATCCCAGGCCGGGTCATACTTAAGACCTAAAAATGGAACTTGTTGCTTCCTCGCTCACGCTAAGCATTACGAGGAGAGAGCAAGGACTGGTTCACTTGATGTCAGTATAGGCCTAATGTGACTGAGTGGGGTTTCAAGTCTGCCTACGGCATGACATTTCAGTGGGACAGCACTATAAAATGGCAGCATTAGATCTTCTCTGTTACAAGTAGGTAATTTTAAACATGAAATAGTGTCACTTTAATAGTGCTAGAATCCCATTACCTATACCCTACACAGAAGAATTGTAACTGAAACGACAATAAGTACGCTATAATGATCGCATATGTAATGATATGCTCATGGACGATTGTGCTGACAAACCAGATTGCTTGAAGATCAGATTATAAGGGTCTTGAAACGTTTTTTTATTTTTTTATTTAACAAATGATGTTTTCGTAGGCGTACTCAATGGTTATTTTACGCAGTTTATTTGGAAGGCTTACATTTAAGAGCAAGGGCGAGGCCCGCGCCCTGATATTCATAAACTTTCCCAAATTATACTGTGCGTAAAATAACCATTGAGCACGCCGGTGAAATCATTATTTCTATTTTATTGCACCACTCAAATTGACTTTCAACAAAGATTATAACAAAAGGTTGAAATAATATGGAAAACTTTGACATCCTTTCTCCCCTTTGTTGGAAAAACTCGTCCACTGATATTGGCATGATGCTCCCGTCTCGGTGGGCATCGTGCCAGTATCAGTGAACGAGTGTATGTGGTCTCTCAAATGCATCTTCACAAGTCCAGGTAAATCCTAAATCCTCGCAGGGGGTTTACCGGGACATTTTTGGTGATTCGAATGAGTTCTGAGTCGATGGCTCTATTATACAATCTCGTACATTTCATCCCCGCGCTTGTTTTGAATTAGCATGTCGGTATCCCCAGCCTGCGGTTTTAGCTTTGACTTCCGATGTCGATTTCCGCTCGACATCGAAACAGTTTGGCCCGCCATGAAATTGAACCCTGTCACATCTCATACCCCGCTGCGGATTGGCCTAATCAACTAGCTTAGCGCGTTCACTGATTGGGTTTATTCAGGGGAAAACCCTTGCTCTATTTATATCCAGAAATCGTATGAGTAACTAACCAAGCCAGTGTATCGATCCCAACAGATCGATTGATACTCTGGCCGCGAGGATGCTCAAATGGGGAATGATACTGTCAGCTTATTCAGGTGTGTGGAAATTACGTCGGATATATGCCTACTTGTGTCGCTTTGTCCCTCAATTTCACGATGGAAACAACTGTCAAACTTGAGAAAGAAATTTCATATTGTAATTTATTTGTTTGTTTTATTCAATTCTTACTTGTTATGAAAGCACCCGTCCTTGTTCTCACCCGACTTGTGAAATGAAATCTTCCAATGCACACCTGCACTTGACGGGTGTTGATTTCACATAACCGTGCTAAAAGTATAATAAATGCACGGTTAGATTCTATAGACACAAGCGTTATAGAATCCAACATAACCACATAAATAATATCAACGACTCACTAACGACTGCCATTTTCATCGACTCTCTTCGGTCCCATAAAAAGATATCGTACGAAAGCTAGCAGAGAAAGAACGCATTATGAACGTATGAAAAATTATGGTATAAGATATATACTGTCTTTGACATTTTCCTTGATTTATAACAGCATGAATACACCCACCAAATCATCATAGGCAGCTATTATACGGACACGTATATCATCGTTTGCAGTACATAGTCAGTCTAATGCTTTCCCCACAACAATCCAATTAGACGTAACATTATTTATCAAGTCAATTCAAGGCTGACTTGCGTTGTTTGTCAGACCTGTTAATATATTCATAAAAAAACTGGCATCAGTTGGTGAATCCTATGTTGGAGAAACGAAAGCATCTCCCATATGTCGTGTTGGAGTTAAAACGGTAATGTGAATGATGTTGACCACATTGTGTTTAGAGTTATCCGCCCCTGTCTTGTACGTCTCGTTTGTTAGGAGACAATAAAGTTCGAGCCTAAAGCCTCGTTGTGGCAATTCCCCAGATCTTTGAATGATAGTGCTCCACGGACCAACAGTACTGGCCAGCCTACATTCACGAGCAGGCACGTTCACGAGCAGGACCATATTCAACAGCAGGACCGGAAAGATCTCCACCATGTATGGACGATAATTCTGCCCAGCTGCTTGCGGCAGTATTAAGGTGGCTCCCTGGTTACAAGAATGGCTGTTCTGCGCAGCTTTTTGCGCATAGCAATTACCTCCCTTGTAGTCGTACTCTTGTGCACGAATGGATAGAATGAGATACTGTGACATGCTGCGTTTACCAAGCATCCCTTGTGACGTCATGGCGTCGAATGGCAAAGTCTTTGTTGGCGTGGCATTTGTCGACGTCATGACGTTGCATTGTTGCGACTTCATGCAAAATGGCGGGAAAAATTGCGGGAGTAGGTAGATTCGGAGCCCTATTCATGCCCTTTTTTGGATGGCGACCTACCTTATATTTGAGTTATTAAAAAACTACATACTTGAAGGAATACATAGTAAAAAAATGAGAAAATTTACATGACTTTTGAATATTCTGAGAACAATTATGTCTCAAGTATTGAGTGTTTTACATAGTAATCACATTGTACCAATTTGCCACAGGTACAAGTTATACAACCTGAAAATTAGAAAAAAGTAATACGCTATGCCCCAATTTTTATATCATTTTCTGATATAGGATGGACTTCCTGAGCTGTACAAAAAATTAGAGAAAAATGACATGACTTTGCATCTAAACCAGGGAGCCACCTTAAGCAACAATGTAACAAGATATACTACTAGACTGTTCTATTTCTCTCTGGTGTCATATTCTGCACGTACACCAACCTATATCCACTGTGTCCAGCCACCCAGAAATTACAGCACTCTCGTCAATCGTTTTCATTCTTAGCGCCAATTTCTTTTTATTTTTCTTGTTACCATTTGTTCTTTGGTGTTGAATACTTCGCCTGCTGGTGCTTGTCTTATTTCGGGGATTAATTTAATGGGGGGGTCATTATCATAAATTTACTGGGAATGTTTGTATTAGTTGTCTTTGTTTGGAAGAGGATGGGTGGGGAGGGGTATATGTATATTTCTCTTCTATTAGCATTCCGCAAATAGATGAAATATGACATGTAAGGTGTTAGCCGTTTCATGTACATCTCTTGTATATAATTTTCGCCACCCAGGCTACGTGGGCTTTGTGAGGGTAGTATTGTAAAATCGTAGCCAGAACAACGAATAAGTGCACAATGGTTTGTTCCAGGGCTTAGACGCAAAAAAAAAGAAGAAAAGAAAACAATTCAGAAAAAAATTAGAAAGTGTTGTTTCACTACTTTTAAGTGTTAAATGCAACATATTAAGCTGTTGCATCCAAATGCTTTCTCTCCTTCAACCCTCTAGATGTTAAATGTAACATTTGTGTTTTCAGACTGTTGTGCTATAGATTCAGTTAAAACATTTCTAATTGTCAAATTTCAATTAAAAAGGTAATCTTAAACGATGTTCACAAAGGCTTTCAATTTTGAAATAATTTCCAGCTATCCAGTTCTGCAAATAATTTATTGATGATATCGTATCTTACCATATTTCATATCTAGTTAATGCGAAATAACTTTCTATCTGCCTGGATATTTTGAAGAAAATTCTGGTCCTAACTTTTGTCACAAGTAAGATACTGCGAATTGACAATGTTCACAACGTGTTTTGGAAATTGCGATTCAGATGTCGATTGCACAGTAATAGTATCAAAAAAGCCGGAATTGAACACGTGTGTACCACGGACCGTTCGCCTTCTCCATGTCATGCATATTCATTATGTGGCAATTGCACGTCACCATATCATACATATTCATTAGGTGACAATTTTACCTCCTAAACAAGAGAGCTCGCCACATACGCACTTTCCATTCCGCAGAGGCTTGATCAATTTGTATCGATGAGATAAAGATCAAGAATGTTTTTATCGTACATATGATTAATATGATGAACATGCAGGAGCTAAAAACATATTTGGTCTCTTTTTGAGGATCATCTTCTGAAATCACGGTTGCAGTATTTTCCAGCACAAAGGAAAGAATATACCGTATTCATAAAATCCGAACGTTGCCAATAAACGGTACATGTAACTTTAACCATATTATGAATGTCCTCAGATATAACCTCTTAATTTCTTGAGGATCCTTTTTATCTCGGTCAGGCTAATTATCTCTGATATAGACCTTGCAGATATAAGGTATTAATCCATTAACTTCTGGTATACTCGCAGTATATATCTGGCCTACAGGATATTGGATGGTAGATGTCTACGTATAGTTTCTTGTTTTTATGTCATTGAGGTCAGGGTATGGCAGGAAATTAAAAACTGTAGTAACTCAGCTTGACATCATTAGTATAATAAAAATGAGTATTTATTAATTCACATACCGTAGTTTATTTATTGAAAAAATAGCCTACGTAGATCCCTACCGTCCAGTATACAGGCAACTGACTGGGGCGAAAATAATCCCTTTCATTCTAGGTTTGCAGGAGAGGAATAGTTTTGCTGAAGTCGAATTGGTAGAATAGCAATAGACAGATTACTCACAGACCGAGGAGTATATTTATGTTGTCAATTTGGACAGTAGGCCTATGATATATGTCCGCCAAGGCATGTACTGTTATTAAATTTTGTTGTGGAGATATCAAGAAAATTAAGTTTTGCGGGTTGAAGCATTGGAAGTTGGGGCAAAACGGAAATACGGGGCGAAATGGATTAATTGTAAGGAATTTCCAATAATTATATTATATGGTTATAATTAGTGGAATCATTATCTTAAATCTCGCATACCAAAATATGTTTTTAATTTTGAGAAGACGGCAACAGTGAAAAAATTAAGACAAACAAATAAAATCAGTGTCAGCGGAAAACATTGTTAGTAGGCTGACAACAAATGTTTTTCCAATGGCTGCCACACCAATATTTAGATAAAATAAAAAAATAGTGCAACATTCCATTTTCATTTCTGACCTAAAATTTGAGAATATGCTAATCGGAGCAAAATGGAACCATCCCTATAGAGGGGCATAATGGAACGGAGTTCCGTTTTACTCCTTATGGCCGATCCCAAGGTCAAATTCATACCAAATGCTTGTGCATGTGCATTGATGAAGTAAAGTTTTTTCAGTTTTCGGGGGCCAAAGAATACAAATTGTTTCGTCAAATTGTATCATACATATCGGCTATATATTGCCCATTAATCGGCTAAAAGATAGAAAATAATAACTGCTTTGAAATATTCGAACTCAAGAGATATAAGTAACAAAATATGGCTGATTTGGACTTTTAAAATGACTTTAGGACGCCATATTCAACAGTTTTTCATTTTCGGCCGACTTTTCCACCCTTGGCAAATATATATATGCACCTAGCCTATCCATCGTACCCACAACAGTCGGATGTTTTACTTACAATATCGTATGGTGTTCTATTTGTGCCAAGTTTCCGTCGCCTTTTCAAAACGCGACGTCGCCTTTTGAAACGCGACGTCGCCTTTTGAAACGCGACGTCGCCTTTTGAAACGCGACGTCGCGTTTTTAAAACACGACGTCGCCTTTTGGAAAACACGACGTCGCCTTTTAAAACGCGACGTCGCGTTTCTTTCCTATGTTTTTGCATTGTAAAACTCGACACAACGGAGCTCGACGTCGCGTTTTCAAAAGGCGACGTCGTGTTTCACCCACGTCTTGTTTGGCAATGTTAAAAGATAGGAAAGAAACGCGACGTCGCGTTTTAAAACGCGACGTCGTGTTTTTTAAAAGGCGACGTCGCGTTTTCAAAAGGCGACGTCGCGTTTTCAAAAGGCGACGTCGCGTTTCGAAACGCGACGTCGCCTTTCGAAACGCGACGTCGCCTTTCGAAACGCGACGTCGCCTTTCGAAACGCGACGTCGCCTTTTGAAACGCGACGTCGTGTTTTGATAGTAGAACTGCGCATGTCTAGGGATCATTTATTTTCAAGAAATTGTGTTGTGACTATAGATACAATGCTTTAGTTAGACAAGACAAATGACATACATGTAGATATATGTAGAAGACTGTGTAAATGAAATGTGTGGTAGGAAACTTCGCTGTGCTTATATCCGTCTCAGAAATTAGGTCATGTATATCCATTGAGTATACGCACCCCTCAAGACAAGAACAAGCTGACATTATTAGTGCGCATAATGCATGTATTTAGACAATGTTTCCTCATTAGCTTTCAGTTACTTGTACAGCGACCAACTAATTTTTTTTCAAGATAATCATCCTGTCCGTCCTCTAAACGTTTGTCAGGCTTTATTATTTTTATGTTATTCACATTGTATCATTAATCTTGGGTGTAAAACTCGGCTGGCAGTGTCGTTTATTACTTGACTTTAAATTGCCATTTCACTATGCATTCAGTTATAGCACAATGCACTCATGGACTCACTAAGTGGAAGCTGTGCCGTTAGTGTCACCCATAGAGGACATTTAAATGTTGATTGATTAATTTATTTCAACTGGGTTAAAACAGTCCTCGGTGAAAACAGTTTCTACCTAGACCAACACATTTTCACTTGGCTGTAAATCTTTCACCACCAGGTGTAAAAATGGAAGCTGGATTGATCTGCATGGGTGGAAAACATTCCAGCCAGGTGCTTCTCAGTTTAATGATATTAAAAGTGACTTACCAAGTTGAGTAATACGTTATTGAATTTGAGCTTTGAACCCTTTGTATAGTTATTTATACGCTATGTAGCGGTTTTAAAATAATTGGGCACTATCGCAAAAAAACAAATTCTCTTAGTTCAGATAGGTCAATGCTACCACCACCTATTTTTATCAAAAATAGGAAAATAAGCGTGTAACCATTCCCGGAGACGCCGCCACAAATTTAGGTTCGTTTATTCCAATCTCAGTTAAGAGTTTCTGCCCTTATTGCTTCGGTCTCCTATCAAAGTCTAGTTTCACGATAACGGTGACAACCTTGTAACCCACAGTTTTGCTGATAGAATTGGAACCCTCTACTATTGTGATCGTCTTATAATTCTCTGAGATGGTCAAGCGGATAGCTCTGGCTCACTAATAACAAATGCTCCCTAAACCTGCACATGCGCAGTTGAAAGACCAAAAGGCGACGTCGCCTTTCGAAACGCGACGTCGCCTTTTGAAACGCGACGTCGCCTTTTGAAAACGCGACGTCGCCTTTTAAAAAACACGACGTCGCGTTTTAAAACGCGACGTCGCGTTTCTTTCCTATCTTTTAACATTGCCAAACAAGACGTGGGTGAAACACGACGTCGCCTTTTGAAAACGCGACGTCGAGTTCCGTTGTGTCGAGGTTTACAATGCAAAAACATAGGAAAGAAACGCGACGTCGCGTTTTAAAAGGCGACGTCGTGTTTTCCAAAAGGCGACGTCGTGTTTTAAAAACGCGACGTCGCGTTTCGAAACACGACGTCGCGTTTCAAAAGGCGACGTCGCGTTTCAAAAGGCGACGTCGCGTTTTGAAAAGGCGACGGAAACTTGGCACAAATAGAACACCATAATATCGTATGGTTAATATTATGTTTCCTATTGGGGAGAACATGGCGTTCTGTTTTTCCCCTATCAAGGGAGCGGGGGGGGGGGAGATACGAAACACCACTCAAAATTTTTGTTTCCCCTATATACTAAATAGTAAGTACCTACTCTCTAAAAAAACTTGAGTGAACTGTTCCACTCAAGTTTGAGTGAAATGTACCTGTTCACTCGAACTTGAGTTAGTTTTCACTCAACTTGAGTTACTTTTCACTCAACTTGAGTTAAAACCACTGAAGTTGAGTTCACTCAACTTGAGTGGGATCAATTCCCACTCTTATGCTTGAGTGAATGTCACTCAAGTTGAGTGCATTTAACTGAAGTTGAGTGAAAAGTAACTCAATTTGAGTAAAAAGCTCATTCAAGTATACTGAGTGGGATCAATTTCCACTCTTACTTGAGTGAAATATCACTATCACTCAACGTTTTTTAGAGAGTATAGATAAACAGCATTTCGTCGGTTTATTTTTTAATACTGAGTACGGTATGTATCTTCAAAATCCATCTCATTGCATATCAAGGCCATACTGTATAGAGCATGAGTGATCGCTCAAAGTTAGAAGTTCCTTTTTGCCCCACCATCCCCAAAAATCAGCATGTCGTCACTTAACCCGACCTGGCCTGGGTGTGTTTTTTGCTCCTATCTCCGGAACGACAAAAAATGAGAGCTGGAACTTCGTGACTTTTTAGATTGTCATATTGGGGTCATTTTGAGCCTATTTGCATGACTCGGGGGAGCAGAGGATCATGGGTAAATTCAAAATGGCGGCCATGTGAGGTACCAGAAAAGTGATGTTTTCGTCATATTTCTTACAAAATTTTCCTTATCTGCATGGAAAAGTGGGTAAAATCTATTTTATTTCATATCAGACTATTATTTACGAATTTGTCATGCAGTTTTTGCGAAGAAAGTAAAAAATTCGAAAATTCTGACCAAATTTTTTTTTTCGAAAATGACGTCACAGTGACGTCATCATGGCGGCCATCTTTGATTTGTTTACATTTTCTTGTACCGCTTGACCCAATGATATAGTGGGGTAAGATTCAGTCCTCTAGCCTTAGCGATAGCGAAAATATATAGGGGAAGCACTTTCCGTCCCTCCCCAGGCTGCGGTACACCCCAAATCGCCCAAGCCAGATAGGGTTAAAACAAATATTTAATTTTAAATGTCACGTACAATATGGCGTCATCTCCATTACATAAAATCAATTTCTACACTCGCACTTCGAACTTCCCAGATTCAAAGTGAGAACGTTTAAATTGGTTTGATGAATTGAAGAAGATATGGGGTACGTAACTGTTATGTCTTATGCGTTATTTTATTTATTTATTTATTTTTTATTTTTATTTTTTTGCTCTGTCTAGAAAAAAAAATTACAGTCACAAAGAAAGTCCATGCAGACCGAAATAAAAAAAAATCGATGTGATAGAAGAAGCATCTTACTCTGATACATTTTACATTTTTTAGCAGTATTTTGATTCCGTTTTGACATTTATAAGCTAATATTTTGATGTGACGAATAGATTATCATACTCATGATCATAGTCTTGGGTTCGTTCCATATGGATTCATGTTTCATATCATCCCAACTCATGGTTCGTCGAAGATATGGAGTATGGAGTAAACAGATCTGCAATATGAAGATAGGTTTCAGGTGAGTTTTATCAGTCATGTGATACAAATCAGATAAATTACACTCATAATCTATATATGTATCAACGTCATGGTAATATTTCTGTATCGATAGGCCTACTCCTGGACTAACGGAAGTTAAAAATATCTGTATAGAAAAATCAATCTTATTAAAATCATATCCAAATATATTCGGAGAGAAATAGATCTTATATGTTACTCATTGTCGAGAACTCAGAATAAACACGATCATTGTCGCTTTCAAAATTTTTATTTTCACAATATTACATGATTACTCAGACTCGGGCTCACTGGCTCGTTCTCTAACCCAGAAACTCTGGCTGTGATAGGTGAATAAAGGTAAGGGGGCGTGGCATTCCTATCACAGCCCAGATAGAGGGTGGGTTAAATTTTCGCGATAAAAATTTATGTCGCAACAAGCGGCCTTTCAGCCGCTGACGAAAATAACGAAACGGGAGAGAAAAAATATGCCAATTTGATACAGTTTGACTGACCTGAGCTTCTTTGTCCACGTACCATGTATCATGCTGACAAAATGTGATCAAATGTGTGAGAAAAAACCTCCATTGATTTTAACGTTTTCGCGCCTTTCCGACATCTTGTGAGAATATGACCTTCGCTATTTTTATGTCGTGACCTTTCTGATCACGTGACTAAACAGACGTCGCTATTGATTTAAAACCAGCATGGATGACGTGAGTCAAAAGGTCAACCCCATTCTGCGCATGACCCTTTAAACTGTGGAGAAAGAAACACGACGGTTTTGTTGACAAAATCCGTGTTTGATGGGAGACTCCCTCTAATTAAAGGAGTCATTAGGTGGTTGTCATAGTGCTGGAGATGCCAAATCATATTATTTATTCGATAAAATGCTTTTTGTGCCTCTGTCTCAATTCCCCACGCCGTGTGCAGTTAAAGATCTTGTTTATTTATTTATTTATTATTTTTTTCCTTTTCGGTCTGTATTAGTGATTCGGGCTAAGGGGTCAGCACCCCCCCCCCCCCAAAAACAGACTCCTTAGCCGATGTTTTCGGGCTAGCTCGTTCTCATGTATGGAAGGTGTTTCCTAATTATTTATTGAAATTTCTTTACTTCCTGGAATGTATTCATCATCGCTACAAATTTTCTATCGTTTATTTACGTCTTACGAGAAAAATTCTATAGTCTGTAGAGGTTACGATAAAAATTATGTCATATTGAACACATTTGTTTTTGAACACGATAAAATGGTTTAATGTGATCATGTTCATCGTCTGCAAATTAGGTAGTGTATCTTGGTGAATAAATTTTGTCTTATCTTATTTTTAAAAGTGGAGAGGGGTCCTATTCAACGCTATACAAATGTCCAGCAGACAACTAAGCAACAAACGCTAAGCAATAACTCCTCCTTCAAGTGGATTTTGCTTTAATTTTCCCACGAAACGATCACCCTGTCAAGATAGGCCTATATAGCTCAGTGGTTGATGTAAATCTAGCTGCTTATGTCGGATGTCTTATTTGAATTTTGGGTGTTTCAAAATGATCATATATCATTTCCGTTAAAATATGTCTTAAACGGATAAAATAACTCAATTAAACCTGTGACGGAATTATTGTGGCACATTTCCATGCGAGGTATTTCCTCTGTTTTGAAATCTTAAAATTCTGAATGACAATACCCTATATGACATTGCCACTCTATTCCTAACTGAAAGCCGACAGAAAACTGACAAACTTTGAAAATGCGAAAAATACATGAATTTATTATGTGAAGGACCCTAAAACGGACAGTTTCTCATGCCGATACGCATCATCAGGTGCCTCTTCATGATTATTCTAGTGATATTGCCCTTAATTAAACAAACTCACACCAAAGCATATTTAGAGGTTTGGATGAAGACGGCCACGGCTTTATTGGCTAACTTACATGGTATAGTGTACCAACTCCCAGCGGGCTGATATATACTTTTAGTGCTGACCGTCTGCTATGTAATGACATATCAGCAACCCCCCAGTATGATACATATTTTGTCTCATTAGATACCGTAGCACCCAGGCTCCTAAACCCTAGGAGGGGTGACAACATAGAGTGATCAGCACACACTTACCGCTACCCACACCCACACTGGGTAGACAACACGTCCCTCGGGAAACACATCGAATGGACAGCCACATAACCGGATGCCCCGCGGGAATTCGTCAAGGTGGCACCCACCCACTCGGGAAACACATCGAGTGAAGATCACACATCACGTAGACTGCACGTTCCTCGGGAAACACATCGATTGGACAGCCACATAACCGGGTGCCCCGCGGGAATTCGTCGAGGTGGCACCCACCGAATGAGTTCTATCTCATATACAAACTTTCCTAACTGAAACCCCTATCTGCCCGCCAGAATTCGGTCGCGTACAGTAAAGCATACATGACGAAACCGATGAGAAAGCCGTGACATTGGTGCACACATAACTGTTCAATGTTACAAATGTATTCGTTGAACCATGTCAATCGCGAAAGCGTACAATAAATTTGGCAACTGCAAACTGTTTCAACGAAATCTTTAACTCAGGAGATTCCTTCCTAGTTCCAGCACTTGCTCTTCGTACCTACAAAATATAAGAGAAGAGAAAAACAGCAGCATCTATGCTCTTGAGCCAGGACATACACCGATTCTACAAATATGATAGATACATAAACCAGAATATTTTATCACAGCTGTTGTTCTGCACAATATAGGATACCCACGACAGCTGGGCTCACATTATGCGTGCATTTTAACTGCAATAGACAATACTCTCAGCCAAAACTTTGAAGCTAATTAATTTTCTGAGTCAAGGGTGGGCGGGAGGGAAATGTGAAGACGAAATTAATCGTGTGTGTGTTCCACAAAACCCCGACGCGAGAGGCCGATGAATTCAAGGACCCCCCAACAGGAACAATTGCCTATGCAATTCAATCATGTGGCGACAACATGACAACTGCGCAGTCTATCACACCAAGGGAGGCTACTCTTACCAGTAAATCTCACAACTCCAACTGGGCAGGCAATAGAGAATAAAGTGGTTTATCTTTAAAGGATAAACAGTATTATTCTAGTGATATTGACCTTAATTAAACAAACTCACACCAAAGCATATTTAGAGGTTTGGATGAAGCCGGCCACGGCTTTATTGGCTAACTTACATGGTATAGTGTACCAAATCCCAGCGGGCTGATATATACTTTTAGTGCTAACCGTCTGCTATGTAATGACACATCAGCAACCCCCCAGTATGATACATATTTTGTCTCATTAGATACCGTAGCACCCACGCTCCTAAACCCTAGGAGGGGTGACAACATAGAGTGATCAGCACACACTTACCGCTACCCACACTCACACTGGGTAGACAACACGTCCCTCGGGAAACACATCGAATGGACAGCAACATAACCGGATGCCCCGCGGGAATTCGTCAAGGTGGCACCCACCCACTCGGGAAACACATCGAGTGAAGATCACACATCACGTAGACTGCACGTCCCTCGGGAAACACATCGATTGGACAGCCACATAACCGCGTGCCCCGCGGGAATTCGTCGAGGTGGCACCCACCGAATGAGTTCTATCTCATATATACAAACTTTCCTAACTGAAACCCCTATCTGGGCGCCAGAATTCGGCCACTAGAATGTGTCTAAACACATTGACCCACCAATAATTCTACCTGCCTATTAATTTATTTAGCTTACAAATGCTTGAAATCATTCGCTCTGAGAATTGCAAATACTAAGGAATTGCGCATCCTACTTACACCTAAAAGGTGAATTTTTATTCCAAATGCCGTAACCACTATATATGGCTAACACGTATTCATGTTGATATGAATGCACACTTGAACAGGATGCGAAGCACGTTTCTTACCGAAACTGCCCCTGGCAATGCCAAAAAGTATGCTATGTCATGCTTACTTACGGGTGCTCTTATTGGTTGGTAATTGGCATGAAACCCGACCACTGTCAAATGTTCGATAACAGGCCCATTTCAGCGTGGGGCCCAAGGCCAGAGCTATATCCTGTGACACTTCCAGCCAAACAATAACACTTGAAATACAGCGAATAGGTGCACTGTATCCCACTGGCACAAAATCACCCTATACTCATATTGACGTGACCATGTCCACAAATGGACTACACTTTTTCTGTCCAAACACCACCGGCAATTCAATTCTGTCCTACATGTATATATACTCCTGGACCGTGTGTTTTACTGTGGGGAATTGGTCTACTGAATTCCCCCCCCCCCCAGGCTGCGGTACACCCCAAATCGCCCAAGCCAGATAGGGTTAAAAAAATATTTAATTTTAAATGTCACGTACAATATGACATCATCTCCATTACACCAAATCAATTTCTACACTCGCACTTCGAACTTCTCAGATTCAAAGTGAGAACGTTTAAATTGGTTTGATGAATTGAAGAAGATATGGGGTACGTAACTGTTATGTCTTATACGTTATTTTATTTTTTATTTTATTTTTTGCTCTGTCTAGAAAAAAAATTTACAGTCACAAAGAAAGTCCATGCAGACCGAAATAAAAAAAATCGATGTGATAGAAGAAGCATCTTACTCTGATACATTTTACATTTTTTAGCAGTATTTTGATTCCGTTTTGACATTTATAAGCTAATATTTTCATGTGACGAATAGATTATCATACTCATGATCATAGTCTTGGGTTCGTTCCATATGGATTCATGTTTCATATCATCCCAACTCATGGTTCGTCGAAGATATGGAGTATGGAGTAAACAGATCTGCAATATGGAGATAGGTTTCAGGTGGGTTTTATCGAAGTCATGTGATACAAATCAGATAAATTACACTCATAATCTATATCTGTATCAACGTCATGGTAATATTTCTGTATCGATAGGCCTACTCTTGGACTAACGGAAGTTAAAAATATCTGTATAGAAAAATCAATCTTATTAAAATCATATCCAAATATATTCGGAGAGAAATAGATCTTATGTTACTCATTGTCAAGAACTCAGAATAAACACGATCATTGTCGCTTTCAAAATTTTTATTTTCACAATATTACATGATTACTCAGACTCGGGCTCACTGGCTCGTTCTCTAACCCAGAAACTCTGGCTGTGATAGGTGAATAAAGGTAAGGGGGCGTGGCATTCCTATCACAGCCCAGATCGAGGGTGGGTTAAATTTTCGCGATAAAAATTTATGTCGCGACAAGCGGCTTTTCAGCCGCTGACGAAAATAACGACAGGTTTATCATGTATGACACATGTTTGTGGAACTTTGCTAATGGTAACGGGAGAGAAAAAATATGCCAATTTGATACAGTTTGACCGACCTGAGCTTCTTTGTCCATGTACCATCTATCATGACTGTTTTGATGCTGACAAAATGTGATCAAATGTGAGAAAAAACCTCCATTGATTTTAATGTTTTCGCGCCTTTCCGACATCTTGTGAGAATATGACCTTCGCTATTTTTATGTCGTGACCTTTCTGATCACGTGAATAAACAGACGTCGCTATTGGTTTAAAACCAGCATGGATGACGTGAGTCAAAAGGTCAACCCCATTCTGCGCATGACCCTGTAAACTGTGGAGAAAGAAACACGACGGTTTTGTTGACAAAATCCGTGTTTGATGGGAGACTCCATCTAATTAAAGGAGTCATTAGGTGGTTGTCATAGTGCTGGAGATGCCAACTCATATTATTTATTCGACAAAATGCTTTTTGTGCCTCTGTCTCAATTCCCCACGCCGTGTGCAGTTAAAGATCTGGAGCGACTGACGTCTTAGTGATTCGGGCTAAGGGGTCAGCAACAACCCCCTCCCCCTCCAAAAATAGACTCCTTAGCCGATGTTTTCGGGCTAGCTCGTTCTCATGTATGGAAGGTGTTTCCTAATTATTTATTGAAATCTCTTTACTTCGTGGAATGTATTCATCATCGCTACAAAGTTTCTATCGTATACGTCTTACGAGAAAAATTCTATAGTCTGTAGAGGTTACGATAAAAATTATGTCATATTGAACACATTTGTTTTTGAACACGATAAAATGGTTTATTGGTGTTCTCTTAATGTGATCATGTTCATCGTCTGCAAATTAGGCAGTGTATCTTGGTGAATAAATTTTGTCTTATCTTATTTTTAAAAGTGGAGAGGGGTCCTATTCAACGCTATACAAATGTCAAGCAGACAACTAAGCAACAAACGCTAAGCAATAACTCCTCCTTCAAATGGATTTTGCTTTAATTTTCCCCACGAAACGATCACCCTGTCAAGATAGGCCTATATAGCTCAGTGGTTGATGTAAATCTAGCTGCTTATGTCGGATGTCTTATTTGAATTTTGGGTGTTTCAAAATGATCATATATCATTTCCGTTAAAATATGTCTTAAACGGATAAAATAACTCAATTAAACCTGTGACGGAATTATTGTGGCACATCTCCATGCGAGGTATTTCCTCTGTTTTGAAATCTTAAAATTCTGAATGACAATACCCTATATGACATTGCCACTCTATTCCTAACTGAAAGCCGACAGAAAACTGACAAACTTTGAAAATGCGAAAAATACATGAATTTATTATGTGAAGGACCCTAAAACGGACAGTTTCTCATGCCGATACGCATCATCAGGTGCCTCTTCATGATTATTCTAGTGATATTGCCCTTAATTAAACAAACTCACACCAAAGCATATTTAGAGGTTTGGATGAAGACGGCCACGGCTTTATTGGCTAACTTACATGGTATAGTGTACCAACTCCCAGCGGGCTGATATATACTTTTAGTGCTGACCGTCTGCTATGTAATGACATATCAGCAACCCCCCAGTATGATACATATTTTGTCTCATTAGATACCGTAGCACCCAGGCTCCTAAACCCTAGGAGGGGTGACAACATAGAGTGATCAGCACACACTTACCGCTACCCACACCCACACTGGGTAGACAACACGTCCCTCGGGAAACACATCGAATGGACAGCCACATAACCGGATGCCCCGCGGGAATTCGTCAAGGTGGCACCCACCCACTCGGGAAACACATCAAGTGAAGATCACACATCACGTAGACTGCACGTCCGTCGGGAAACACATCGATTGGACAGCCACATAACCGGGTGCCCCGCGGGAATTCGTCGAGGTGGCACCCACCGAATGAGTTCTATCTCATATACAAACTTTCCTAACTGAAACCCCTATCTGCCCGCCAGAATTCGGTCGCGTACAGTAAAGCATACATGACGAAACCGATGAGAAAGCCGTGACATTGGTGCACACATAACTGTTCAATGTTACAAATGTATTCGTTGAACCATGTCAATCGCGAAAGCGTACAATAAATTTGGCAACTGCAAACTGTTTCAACGAAATCTTTAACTCAGGAGATTCCTTCCTAGTTCCAGCACTTGCTCTTCGTACCTACAAAATATAAGAGAAGAGAAAAACAGCAGCATCTATGCTCTTGAGCCAGGACATACACCGATTCTACAAATATGATAGATACATAAACCAGAATATTTTATCACAGCTGTTGTTCTGCACAATATAGGATACCCACGACAGCTGGGCTCACATTATGCGTGCATTTTAACTGCAATAGACAATACTCTCAGCCAAAACTTTGAAGCTAATTAATTTTCTGAGTCAAGGGTGGGCGGGAGGGAAATGTGAAGACGAAATTAATCGTGTGTGTGTTCCACAAAAACCCCGACGCGAGAGGCCGATCAATTCAAGTACCCCCCAACAGGAACAATTGCCTATGCAATTCAATCATGTGGCGACAACATGACAACTGCGCAGTCTATCACACCAAGGGAGGCTACTCTTACCAGTAAATCTCACAACTCCAACTGGGCGGGCAATACAGAATAAAATGGTTTATCTTTAAAGGATAAACAGTATTATTCTAGTGATATTGCCCTTAATTAAACAAACTCACACCAAAGCATATTTAGAGGTTTGGATGAAGACGGCCACGGCTTTATTGGCTAACTTACATGGTATAGTGTACCAAATCCCAGCGGGCTGATATATACTTTTAGTGCTGACCGTCTGCTATGTAATGACACATCAGCAACCCCCAGTATGATACATATTTTGTCTCATTAGATACCGTAGCACCCACGCTCCTAAACCCTAGGAGGGGTGACAACATAGAGTGATCAGCACACACTTACCGCTACCCACACCCACACTGGGTAGACAACACGTCCCTCGGGAAACACATCGAATGGACAGCCACATAACCGGATGCCCTGCGGGAATTCGTCAAGGTGGCACCCACCCACTCGGGAAACACATCGAGTGAAGATCACACATCACGTAGACTGCACGTCCCTCGGGAAACACATCGATTGGACAGCCACATAACCGCGTGCCCCGCGGGAATTCGTCGAGGTGGCACCCACCGAATGAGTTCTATCTCATATATACAAACTTTCCTAACTGAAACCCCTATCTGGGCGCCAGAATTCGGCCACTAGAATGTGTCTAAACACATTGACCCACCAATAATTCTACCTGCCTATTAATTTATTTAGCTTACAAATGCTTGAAATCATTCGCTCTGAGAATTGCAAATACTAAGGAATTGCGCATCCTACTTACACCTAAAAGGTGAATTTTTATTCCAAATGCCGTGACCACTATATATGGCTAACACGTATTCATGTTGATATGAATGCACACTTGAACAGACTTCGAAGCACGTTTCTTACCGAAACTGCCACTGGCAATGCCAAAAGTATGCTATGTCATGCTTACTTACGGGTGCTCTTATTGGTTGGTAATTGGCGTGAAACCCGACCACCGTCAAATGTTCGATAACAGGCCCATTTCAGCGTGGGGCCCAAGGCCAGAGCTATATCCTGTGACACTTCCAGCCAAACAATAACACTTGAAATACAGCGAATAGGTGCACTGTATCCCACTGGCACAAAATCACCCTATACTCATATTGACGTGACCATGTCCACAAATGGACTACACTTTTTCTGTCCAAACACCACCGGCAATTCAATTCTGTCCTACATGTATATATACTCCTGGACCGTGTGTTTTACTGTGGGGAATTGGTCTACTGAATACAAGATTGACTAATTCTGGAACATTGCATGATATGGTGCACTTTCTGAGTGCTCTCACTGGTTGATGAATGGCATGAAACCCAACCATACTCAAGTGTTTGGTAAATGGTCAGAGGCCCAATCAGATAGACAGCATGTCATTAGTGATTGGAGATAAATCAACTGGCCTGGCCACCATTACCTATGTGTACTACATATGTAGCTGCAGAAATGTTGCTCTCAAAAGTCAAAGCCAGTAGGTCAGGCTATTCCAGATATTATTGGAATAGTTCCTCATATCTCCAGTTTAACTGACTACAGGGAGAGAGAGCGAGAGAGAAATAAGGTTTAATGTCGCGTTCAGCAATATTTCAGCTTTATAGCGACGATCAACAAAATTCTAAGTACTCAAGTCACTAACTTAATAATCCAACGCATTAAAACATACATCCATTGAAACTTATGTAACGGCCCGATTTCTCTCAAATAACCCAAGATGCAATCCTCCCTCACCCGACTAAAAATATCTTCCAAAGTAGTCGCTCGATAAAAAGCATCTCCTACAATCTTAAAATCTATGAATTCGACAAGAATAATTTTCACCGTGAGATCATCATGGCATGGAACACAACTTTTTTTTTTTTTTTTTTTTTAAGTAAATGTTCGTGAGTTAACTGACTACATACTGAAATGTTCAATAAATAATATTTGATGTCCCTGGTTTCCGAGGATGAAACAATCTGGATTGCGTGTACCTCCTTAACGCATGTTACCGGATATTTCTCATCCTCTGTATACGATATATACAGTGCAGTGCAGTCTTATTGTACAAAAACCACAAAAGTAGCCTTCTTACTGTAATCTGTCAAGCAGAATGCATGAGGGCCACAAACACTTGTACAAACAATTCAGCAGAGTGAGAATCCTGACATCATTCTTACCGACATGACCGTCCTCTGCCCATCCTACTCAGAGTGCAAATACAAATACCTACAAGTCATTACCACAAGTAGTTCAACACAGATTGGGATGAATTAACAGGCTCTGTCTCATTCCATCAGAGGAAAAACTAACTTTAACTTTGTTGGCATGAGTTGACAAACATTTTAGTACTCCATTTCTTATCTCATCATATCTTCTGCAAGCTGCATATGCTTTGTACATTGACAAAGAATCCTAACTAACCTAACCACATCTTCACAACATCAAGGTTTTTTGAGCCAAAACCTTGACCATCTTACATAGCAGACCACCGTGACGTTTCATCAACTTTTAATATAAATGAATCTGTTGTAACAAAATGGTTATGTGAAACAAGTGATCAGATTGGTCAATATACACAGGATGTTCCTTTGCTGATTGGCTGAAATTTACAGTATCAATTTCTATGAACAGGATTCATTACCATGTGTACCACTGGTATTTAGGATAGAAATACCCTAGCTTGGCGAGGATGAACTAACCATGGTAAACAGGCCAATTTTACAAGTTTCCTTCAAACTCAATATTCAGTATCTCATAATTTCCTCCAACGTCAAAAATTAAATTAAACCATCAAACCTGCATGGGGATAGGGTCAAAGTGAAACTGCGGGTGCAGGGTCAAAGTGAAACTGCGGGTGCATGGTGCAAAATAGCACCTTTGAATGGAAACACTGTTATAGAAACATACCTCTCCTATACCTTGTACTTATACTGTGATACTTTGATTCAAATCAAGCCTGTATACTTAACTGCTTTAGGAGAATGAACTCTCACCCTGAGACTGGGATGAAGAGACAAAAAGTACTGCTCTTCTTTAGTTGCCCGTAATGTACCACAAAACTCAAATACTCTTACTCCAATCAATCACAATTCAAGTCACTCCAAGACTGTTACCAAATTACAGCTCTCCAAATTGTCACTGTGACATTGATTCAATTCACACTTGTACACTTTCACCGTATCATTCTCATCGAATGTATATATGAAGAAAATACGACCCTCTAGTCCACATAGGCTGAGTATTACCTGCCTATTATAGTCAAGTACATGCACTTGGGGGTGTAAAAAACAAAATGTTAGAACTATGCTGAACTGGGATGAGTGAAATCCAAATAACTATGTCAATGCGACAAGGGCAGTACTTCAATTTTAGGTATGACGATGTATTACGTATACTACTGAAATAACTGAAATATCACTCAGCTATATATCCATTGGATTTGCAGACTCCACTTTAATTTTCTTACAGCATCTGGGAAAAGGATTCCTAAAAACATGCCCCATCAGCAAAAATGATAAAACTGCATGCTGATAATTGTTTGAGTGATGCATTAACTGATAAATAACTTGATCATGTAACTCGCCCCAATTAAGTCATTTGCCCTGGCAAATTCCAACAGGGAACATGCACACACCATCTACTGTCATGCTGTTGGCGTTTTCAGCCACGAAACGGTACTTCACAGATTATCGTCGCCAGACTAGCCAGTAGGTAACCATTTAGCCCAGGAATGGCTGTAGTCTCGAATGACTGTGTGTAGGGAAAACTGCCACGCCCACCTACACAGCAAAACCATCACAGGTGGGAGGGGGCTCATGTGAACACAAGTGAACAAGAAATTGTTATAACTCCAAAACGGAGATTGGGGAACCTCCAGAAGAAGAAGTTTATCTGTTCATCATAAATACATCCCCGCTTGAGTTGTTGAATTTCCAAAACAATAGTAACAACAACAACAACAACAACAATTACATCAGTATACTGGTGTGCGGTAACTATTAGCCTTTATACGGCCGTCCCATGATTTACCCCATAATTTAGTTTTGTCACGGACGTACACTCACCAAGTTACTTGGAACTTGGTTTGATGACAGGCGCATGCGTGCACTGGTGACGGACGTCTTCTCTTCGAGCTCCGTATTTTTTTTTTTTTACTGTGTTTGATAATTTAGGGCCTGGCTTTTAACATTTTTTAACAAAGTGCTAATATGTACAAGTCATAGCGTCTACGGTAGATCTCCAGCGATCGCAGAACGGATGATCTGCAAATCAGAGAGAGTTTTTTGCCACGTTTTAGACTTTTAGAAATACAACTTCCGGACCGCCATT